>JAMQGT020009715.1:0-18114 GCA_024447675.2 Pterophyllum scalare | reverse complement strand
TTATGTAGTTTGCTTGGTTCAGTTACGTATTGCTCACAGACGCACACACACAGCCTTTCTCTGCATGGCTGGGCTAATTGAGTATCTAAACAAACTAATTAATCATGGGCGTCCAGTGAAGACGGACAGGTCCAGAGAGGTGATGTTCATCACGCTGCCCCTCCCATTTTGTTTCCTTAATCCCCACTCGCAGTTTATTTGCTGAATGTGCACATTCACCCCTCCCCACCTTACCTACCTCCCCCACCTCACCCTCAAATCTCTGTGCCACGGCCAAGGTTATAGCTGTACACACACTCATTCACTATTTATGATTTTGCATAGAGGGATAAGCGCGCATGCACACACACACACACACACACACACACACACACACACACACACACACACACACACACACACACACAAGTTTTTCCCTCTATCCGGGTACATTAATCAAAAATAATGAATAAAATGATCAGGCTGACAATGTGGCGAAGCCTCCCTCGGTTTCAGGAGAATAACCGACCAACTTTTATTAATCAACACCTCCTGATTAATTGTTACAAAGTGTCATCCATAAATTTCCCTTCAACTTAACAGCTGCTTTGGCCAACACTAACAATATCCCCCGTGACCGCAGATTTATGGAGGCCTTGGCCGATTTGTGCGAGTGGAGGAGAGAGGAGAGACTGATGGGAGAGGAGGGGAGCAAAACAAGTTTGGCTTTAACAAAGTCTCAGAGAGAAGTCTCCCCTGCTCTGAATGCAGCTCCTTACTCTTTCACTATTGGCCTAATCGCACTTTGGAAGCAGCACTAAGGCCTCACCAAGCTCTCTTTCTCCCTTCCTCCCTCCCACCCTCCGCATGTGTCCTCCCGCCCCCCACGATAAGGTGAGTTTCTCGAAGAAACCATTGCAGCTGGATGGTTTCCACTTTTCTCTCCCTGTCCCTTTCCCTCACTCACTCTCTCTCTCCATCTCCTTCCCTATGTCTGCCGATCAGCCCCCTCCCCCTCTCCTCCTTCTCCCCCTCCTGATAAGGTGAGGAGCTGGAGTACAACCATTACAAGCTGACAGTTTCACTTTTCTCTCTCTAATTACTTGTTCCTGCCCATGTGGCATTTCTTAGAAAAATTTGTTGAATAATGACCAGCATTAAAAATGGAGGCTCTTAAGAATTGCTATATGCAGCGCCTCAATCCATCATGTACTTTCTTTATCTGCGCTGTAGATTTTCTGTGCCTGTCCGTGTCGCAGGGCCCTCCGGCTGTATGTGAGCAGGGGGAGGCGTCACTCTCCTCAGGCGGCCCGGCATGCTGCTGTCAGCGCCCAGCTCCGCCCAGCTGCTGCTCTCCGTCAGCGGGCCTCGCCGCAGGGTGGAGCGAGGCTCTGTTCCCGTGAGCCAGTCTTTCTTCTGCTGCAGTCCTCTGCCATCCTTGCTGTCTGATTTATCAGCAGCTTTAGACTTTGTGTCCAGCTCACAACTGTGGCACAACAATAGCTCGTTAGTGCTTCACTAGCTTATACTACCATCCACCTCCATCACATTAAAACAGTGCAGAGTTCTTTCATAGATTAAGAGAACTAAGAAGCTTAAGAAGCCTGAAGAGGAAGTTTGCCATAAGAAGAAGAGGATTTATTTTCTTCATAGTGCAGACAAACATTTCCAAAACCCTCTCTGGTGTCCACATTTACATTCACAAGCTTACGCACGTGTATTTCACATGTTAGTATCCATGTTTGTATCACCCTCTGCCCTGCTGTTTAAGTATGCAGAGATTTAAAACCAGGACATTAGGATGATTTATGTCCAGTATCACACGCAGCGTCCTGCAGCCTCGCTTTTACTTCTGTTGTTTTTCACTCTTCCCTCAGGCTAATTTACTACGAGCTCTCTGGAGCATTCCTGCTTTCAAGGGCGTCTTGGTGGACATCTCATAGAGCTGGCTGGTGGTGACCTGCACACACAAACAGAAAAAAACAAATACTAGCAGATGTGAAGTGGTGGAGCTGGGATGGTGGGGATGTGTGCTGACCACTTTCACTGGAGAGAGTACTTTCTCCACCACTACTTTGGTTTGAATAAATGGATTCTTACGGGGAGGGGCACAAAGCTGCTTGTTGCTTTTGGTCAGTTGTAGTTCCAGTTAATTTTTAGAGTTTGCTGCTTTCAGTTTAGCTTTACTAGTTTAACTGGCAGCTCTACTTTTTAAAATAATGCTGATGGTATTTTGCAGGGGCAGACTTAAGTAGTTAAGAAAAGCTGCTGTAACCTAAACACTTGAGTCGCCCATGGAGCGGTGGTATCTGATTTTCAGCCTCAGCGACGTCAGAACCGCGTCGTGACAGCAGGTTGCTCTCAGCTGATGAGGCGAGCTGACTGTCAAAATAGCAGAACCTCATTTTGGCTTCGGTTCATGTTGAGGAGATTGCTTTCATTTGTTGCCACCTTTCTTTTTATATTAGTGCGAATAAATCGGTCTCACAGTTCACTGCTAAAGCTGAGGTTGGACTCTGGGGAAGAACTCCCTTTGACAGTTTTCAGTGACCAAACTGAACATGGAAATGAAAGTGGAAGTAAACAAAGGTCCAAACAGGACACTAAGCTGCCCGACAGTCATGTGCAGTCACTGCTCCGGCCTTCTTACAGGCTCAGAAACAGGACAGTTACGTCTCTGCACTTTGAGATGTGGTGAGTTGGACTGACAGGAACTCCTGCAGACACCACCCTCATACTGAATCATTTATACTCCCACACTCACCAAGAGCTGCATCTGTGCTGACCAGTATGATGAAGGTCTCATCCTGTTTACCAAGTTGCTGTTAGAAGATTCACCTTTTCTTCTTCTGATTTAAAAAAGTTCAAAATATTCATCTGCATCCATTCAAGGCCATCTGAAGAGTATATGTAAATGAGACGGAGCGTCCTCAGGTGAAAGAAGAACAATGAGTTTGCTCCAATTAAAGTCTCCCTCCAGTGAACCTGTACGCTCAGCCATGATCCAGTCGCTCCACGTGTTGGGCTGTCATGCTGCGTGACCTCAGGCCCTGCAGCCTTCTACATGCTAATTGTATGCAAATGACATCACAGCTGACACACTTCTGATGAGAACTGAGTGACATTAAAGCAGAACATCTATTTTCATCACCACAACAGAGACATTAAAGTTTACTTTAATGTGTCATCATCTCCAGTTGAATGTTGGGCCATAAATACTGTCACAGGATATAAGGAACAAGGTGATTCAACACACAAGGAGGCTCAGACATTTTGTATAACTGGGGATTAACTTCAGGCTTGTAGATAAATGGACGCACTCCTTAAACCACTGAGCTAACTGAAGAGAAGGTCCACTGGTACGTGCTATCGACAGAATAAGTGGAGTGAAAGCAACGAGCTAACACGATGATTGGAGTCGTTTGTGGAAACAAGCTGATGCTTTGTGGAGGAGCCCTCACCCCTGTGGGATTTGCACATACTGTATATGTTGATGATGAAGATAAGCTGTTGTTTATGTTTTTAACTACAACTAGGAAACATTTTGGTGAACTGAGTTAACATCACTGACAGAAGGGAAAAACCCAAATAGCTGAAATGATGTGCTTACAAAGCAACACCAAATACCATAACAATGTCTTTAGTTTTTATTAATAAGAGGCATAGGTAATCAACACAGGTGAAAACAATGAGGGTGAGGCAGACATGAAGGGGGGAAAAAGCATAAACAGGAAAAATAAACAGGGATTTGAAGTCAATAATTCCAGAAGAACTAGACCTCCTCATTACAGGAATTATTATTAGATTTCATTTCAGAGGGGTCATGCAACGTATTTTCAATACAGAGCACCAAACTCACGAGTTTAGAGTTATTACTAATTTCCACCCTCATCCCGAGTTGGGATTGTACAGCTATAATACCCAGATACAGTATTCAGTTACACAACATGAGCATGACAAACAGACCTCCCCTTCTATCTGGTATGACCCCGGCTTTTAGACCCATATTAATGAGTCTGCGGCTTTGACTGCTTGTTTTATGAGGTGTTTAGTTTATTAACATTTTGACTTTGATGTATTTTGATTTATATAGTTTCAGTTCCTGCTTGTGTTAGTTTAATTACCTTTGTGTGTCCAATGCTCTGATTATGCTTCTGTGTATAAGTAGTCTGGCCTCCCCACAGTCGAGGCATCAGTAACGTGCCCTTTGCGCTTCCTGTTGAAAAACTTTGGATTTTGTTTGTGTGTAGGACTTAACCAAAAGAATCATGAAATCAGCTGGAATCTGCTCCAAACCAGGTGACCTGTTCAGCATTAGTTACCACGGTGATTTAGCCTGGTAAAAACCTCTGACTTTCAGCTTGACACAGCCGGGTAACCCATTAGTCTTTGCTGTGTCATTATACCCCTCAGGCTCAGAGGTGCAGCTTCTGTTTGTGTTTGATATGAAGGAAACTCCACCCACTTCTTCGTCTTTCAGCTGCTCCTTTTAGGGGTAGCCACTGTGGCTCACCTGCCATCTCATCCCATCCCTAGCATTCTCCTCTGTCACCCCAGCACTCTGCATTTCCTCCTTCATGACATCCATGACCTTCCTCTGGAGTCTTCATCTGCACATTCAATTCAGTTCAGTTCAATTCAATTTTATTTATATAGCACCAAATCACAACAAGTAGTTGCTTCAAGGTGCTTTATATTGTAAGGTAAAGACCCTACAATAATACAGAGAAAAGCCAACAGTCAAAATGACCCCCTATGAGCAAGCACTTGGTGACAGTGGGAAGGAAAAACTCCCTTTTAACAGGAAGAAACCTCCAGCAGAACCAGGCTCAGGGAGGGGCAGTCATCTGCTGTGACCGGTTGGGGCTGAGGGGAGGGAGACAGGACAAAAGACATGCTGCGGAAGAGAGGCAGAGATTAATAATAATGATTAAATACAGAGTGAAGTATAAACAGAGTAAAAGAGAGGTGAATGAAAAAAAAAACACTCAGTGCATCATGGGAACCCCCCAGCAGCCTAGGCCTATAGCAGCATAACTAAGGGAGGGTTCAGGGTCACCTGATCCAGCCCTAACTATAAGCTTGATCATAAAGGAAAGTTTTAATCTTAAAAATAGAGAGGGTGTCTGTCTCCTGAATCCAAGCTGGGAGCTGGTTCCACAGATGAGGGGCCTGAAAGCTGAAGGCTCTGCCTCCCATTCTACTCTGAAGTATCCTAGGAACCACAAGTAAGCCAGCAGTCTGAGAACGAAGTGCTCTATTGGGGTGATACGGTACTATGAGGTCTTTGAGATAAGATGGGGCCTGATTATTCAAGACCTTGTATGTTAGGAGAAGGATTTTAAATTCTACTCTAGATTTAACAGGGAGCCAATGAAGAGAAGCCAATATGGGAGAAATCTGCTCTCTCTTTCTAGTCCCTGTCAGTACTCTAGCTGCAGCATTTTGGATCAGCTGAAGGCTTTTCAGGGAGCTTTTAGGACAGCCTGATAATAATGAATTACAGTAGTCCAGCCTAGAAGTCATAAATGCATGGATTAACTTTTCAGCATCAGTCTGAGAAAGGATGTTTCTATTTTAGAAATACTGGGCAAATGTAAAAAAGCATTAGGGGTTAGGGTTAGGGGGTTTGTTCCATACTACATATTTGTTTAATATGTGCATTGAAGGACATATCCCGGTCAAAAATGACTCCAGTGTTACTGGGTACAATAATTTCAGTCCAAACCTTTGCTCCACTGACTAACAGGTATAAATTCAGAGTGTCTCTTTAAACCAAGTTCTTTACATAGTTGTACATGAATTTGTGTTTTTAAAGTGCTTCATGATTACTTTTATTAGTTTTCATAAATGCAAATATTTAAGAACAAAAATTTTAAAAAGAATGAAGATAAGTTGGAGCATTTTGGAAATGTGGTAAACACCTGAATGAAATTTAACTGGAACAGTCACATTTCCTCCAGAACGAACCTTTGCAGACAGGTAAGGACATCCTAAAACTTACCCTTCACTTCTACCCTACTCTTTAATTCAGAAACCCTTCAGCAGCCTCATGTGTGAATCCACACAGACTTACAGTCATCACAGAGTGGGAGAAAGGACCATGGCCATAACCTCCTTTTTGTCCCATGCTCTGACAAAGGTCAGTCGATCCAAACATTAGCATATCTGACATGATGGAACAAACTGTTGAAAGTTTTACCTCAAGCTTTTCTTTTTTGTTGGTCCTCTCAGCATCCAAAGAAGAAAAAAAAGTGTAGTAATGTGTGTCTATATACAAACACACACGAACACACACACAGAAACATCAGTGGTGAACGTATCAATCAGGTGTGACAGCGTTAAAGTGTGAGGCTGTGACATGACAGCAGCTTCCTGCCAGGAGGCTCGTCTCTCTAATGACAACGAGTGCTGTGGAACCACACACACACACACACACACACACACACACACACACACACACACACACACACACACACACACACACACACACACACACCACAGTTTCTCTCTGATAACTATCACTGTCAGGGGCAGACAGAGCCCAGTGTATGACAATTTGTTCATTATCATAGTGAATAGATTTTCAGAGGCTCCCTCGCCGTCTGCCCGTGGCGGATAGATGAATATCAAACAGGCCGTCTTTGTCCTGGGGGCCAAATTTAGGAAATAACATCTCTGCCTGCCTCTCTCCATCTCTGCCCCCCAGAAGGACCAGTGACACTTCAAGTACCTATCACTCAGCCCTGTGCGTGTGTGTGTGCGTGCGCGCGCGCGTGTATGTGTGTGTGTGTGGTTTAATGGTGTGTAATAAAAAAACCCCACAAAAACCTTGGGAACCATTTAAGCTGAGAGATAAAAAAAGTCAAATAAAATGACAAAAAACAAAGACCACCTGTGTAAAACACCTAAGTCAGTGAAAACTCTGGAAAGAAGTTAAAAATGTTAAAAAGGTTTTAGAGACGTCTTAGAGGAGATGCCTGTTTCTATCTGAATGTGGCTGAGAAGTGAAAGGACGTCTCTTCCTCCTGACACAGGCTGGAGACCTGTACAGGGTGCACCCGGCCTCTCACCCTATGACAGCTGGGATAGGCTCCAGCCCCCCCCTGCGCGACCCTGAACAGGATAAGCTGAAGAGAATGAATGACTGGATGAATGAATGGATGGATGGATGGACGGATGGATGGATGGACGGATGGATGGATGGATGGATGGATGGATGGATGGATGGATGGATCTCTGTTTCATTTCACAATCAAATCAAATGTCAATCAGATATGTTAAGAGTCTGAGACAGCTCAGAGTGATGTTCCCATGATGCACTTCTTCTTCATTCACCTCTTTTCACTCTGTTTATACCCCACTCTGCATTTAATTATTAGTTATTCTATTAGCATGATAAGATGACTTTTCACGTGTTCAGCCAAATTTAAACATAAAGTAGAACACGTCAAAAACTGTATTCAAGTAACCATGGCATGGAAACATTGTAAAGCCATCAGGGAGGGGAGTGGTCACACATCTCTACCTGCTAGAACTGTCTCCATGTGGAGAAACTAAAACAGGAATCAGGGTTAAGTCATGCACGCCTCTCCTCACTAACCTTTCTTTCTCCTCTCCTTTCTGCTTCTTCATATTCCTGGTTGTTGCTTTCCAAACTATCGCAGCGAGCCGACACAAAGCCGACCCAACAATCCTTTCACCAGCTAAGTTTTTTTTAGTATGAGATAATTTATGAAAATGACTTTTTGCTCATTTTGTTTAATGTATGCACTTTAACAATTAATAACCCAAGTGCTGGGAGATTTTCAAGTAAAGGCCATTAATTTGTATAAATCTGCCAGGCTCCGACAGCAAGAGATTTTTTAAACTGATCTGAGGGAAAGTGAAATTATTCTCTAGCCTCGGGTTAAATATTACTTTTCCTCAAGATATCTGCAGGTCTGTTGGCTCCTTGCTGCTTTCTGACCTTGTCATTGATCTCCCTCACTTTCTCTACCTCCTTTTCTCTGCTTCTGTTATCTGTTTGCATTCTTTGGGCTCATTTGTTTCGGAGTGGCCTCAAGGCCTTTTGGAAAACCTCTTTCTGAATCAGAATGCTCCAGCTATGGCTGGATGTGACTGTAGAGGACCTGCAGGAAATGTTCTCAGACCTCATCTCAGCCATCAAAGTTTTATACTCTGTTGATGCAAAGCAACATGAGAGGAAGCCCAAGTCATTTTGAAAACTCTTGTTTCCAAAATATATATTGAGGGCTTAGACCCATACGGGCGTCAGTGACATTTCATCAATTTTACAGGAGACGCAAAACAAAAAAAGGCTATAGTTTGCTCTTACTATGTATACTGTTTTTAGATTTTTGAAGCATGTTTCTTTTTATAAATTTATGACACAATGCTTAATGAACAATAATCTTGTCTTTGTTGAAAATGCCCTTACGCCCTTTTGGCACCAACTCCTTGTGTGCATTCAGAGATAAGTCTTTTTGTTTTTAGTTAAATAACTATTTCTAATAATATTTTACTTCTGTAACTTTGTAGGTAGAGCATATCAAGAGCTTTCATTTCATATATATATATATATATATCTCAGTTACGCCCCTATGGCTCCAAGCCCTTGATATAGAGGTGTGTGTGGATATATATATATATATATATATATATATATATATATATATATATATATATATATATATATATATATATATATATATATATATAAAAATCCCAGCCCGCCCCTACGGGTGGTCTTTGTGACCTCCAAGCTCAGGTCTTCTATCAGAGGCCTGGGAGCTTGAGGGTCCTGCGCACTATCGTAGTTGTTCCTAGGATTGCGCTCTTCTGGACAGAGATCTCGGATGTCGTTCCAGGAATCTGCTGGAGTCACTCCCCCAGTTTGGGGGTCACTGCCCCGAGTGTTCCGATTAACATGGGGACCACTGTTACCTTCATCTTCCACATCCTTTCCAGCTCCTCTCTGAGCCCTTGGTATTTGTCGAGCTTCTCGTGTTCCTTCTTCTTGATGTTGCCGTCATTTGGTATTGCAACGTTTATCACTACGACCGTCTTCCTTTGTTTGTCCACCACTACGATGTCCGGTTGGTTAGTTATCACAAGTTTGTCTGTCTGTATCTGGAAATCCCACAGGATCTTAGTAGTGTTGTTGGTCTCGAGACCGCTTTTTAATGGTCTCTAGTCTTGTACATTGAAGACTCAGGATTTTATTTCAAGACCAGTCAAGACCACAGCTGTGGAAATATCACTAAATTGCCAGAATATTGTCCAGTTTATTAGTTAACATCCTTGCATTTACTGGATGCAAAACATACTGATTCAAATCCAAAAAAGATTGCGCTGCGCTGCCCTATCCAGGAGCGCAACCTGTGGTCTCTGCCCCGGCTAGGTTGCTGCTATTATCGCCGCTTGCTCCTGTATCATTTCACTGCAATTTGCAATCTACCACAGAGCACGGGCAGTTTTATTCACAATGTGCAGTTTTGATCTCACTACGGTCGTGCGTGCGCTGCAGAAATCGAAATGACAACCAGGATGAACGTGTGGAGAAGTAAGAGGAAAAATGAAGATCAAATGAAAATTTCAAGACGTTATTGATATATATATATATATATATATAAATAGGGAAAAAAAAATATATATATATGTATATATATATATATATATATATGTATGGACGTAGGCCCCGTCACTCAATTAACAAGCAGGAGCAGCATTTAGCAGTTAGCATTAGCTGAATAATTAGCATTAGCGCTGGGCTGAAAAAAATTTCTAGCTAGAACCCTGTAATTAGCATGGCCACCAATGATGGCAGATAAGTAAGTTTCTCCGCCATTAGTACATTGAGCAGCATGTAAATGAGGAGTGATTGACAGTGCTAAGATCCTCCTCCCGGCTCTGATTGGAGGAGGAGCTCGATTTTTTTTCACAGATTATCTTTCTCATACTGTCGTGACACGGTGACAGTTTTAACAAATATCTAAAAAACAGATTTTTTAAAATTAAAGTTCCATACTGCAGCTTTAATCTGTATAAGAGAGAAACTTGTGGCTTTAGTTCTTACCGTCAATGAGTGTTTGACATTTTTTAAGTTTTACACATTTAGCTGTGTGGTTTTGAAACAGCGCCCATTTTTACAGAGATTGTTGTTGGTTTAAAAACATAACTTTATGTATTGTTTATGAAAGGCAGAGAAAAGTAAAGACAATTGTGATGAACTATGAATAATTGTTTTACATTCTGTGATAAATGATGGAAGTCACCCCATAGTATTAAATAAAGATGGTTCCATTTATTTATATAGTGTTTAATATCAAGGTGTTTTTATGGGAATGTGGATCTTTCAGATCAATTTGAGAAGTGATTTTGATCATGTTTCACATTTTATTGTGTCATGTAGCCTGGGGCAGTGGACCCTAACAGTCTTGGTCTTGTCTCGGTCTTGGTTTAGGTGGTCTTGACTACAACACTGGATCTTATCTCTGTTGTTCCCAACCACCCTTGGGGGCATGTCCCATTTTGACCTCGGGCTCATACTCGGCACAGATGTTCCTGTATACAATGCCGGCCACTTGATTGTGGTGTTCCATGTATGCCCTGCCTGCTAGCATCTTGCACCCTGCTATTATGTGCTGAATTGTCTCAGGGGCATCTCTACACAGCCTGCACCTGGGGTCTTGCCTGGTGTGGTAGACCCAAGCTTCTATCGATCTTGTGCTCAGAGCTTGTTCTTGTGCTGGCATGATTAGTGCCTCTGTGCTGTCTGTCAGTCTGGCTTTGTCCAGCCATTGGTAGAATTTCTCTATGTCAGCCACTTCTTCTATCTCCTGGTGGTACATGCTGTGCAGAGGCCTGTCCTTCCATGATGGTTCCTGTTCTGCCTCCTCTTCTTTCTCTGGTTTCTGCTGCCTGAGGGACTCACAAAGCACATGATCCTTTTTGCTGTTTCATCTGAGGATAGTGGTTCTGACACTCACTAGTCCTCGCACCACCCTCCTTCCCGCTTAGCGTATAGTCTCAGGGTGCTGGCTTTGGGGTGAAACCACTGATGTCAAGGCAAGAAAGCTCATTACCATGCATGGAGAGTTTCACTCCAAATCCAGCACCCTGAGGCTGATTGCTAAGTGGAAGGAAGGAGACCGAAGACTAGTGAGTGTCAGAACAACTATCCTATAGGGCTTTTCCATACAGAACGACTCAGTGCGGGTCGACTTGACTCGCTGTGATTTGACGGCATTTCCGTTAGAATCAGGTACACTTTGCAGGTCCTTTATCCGTTCTCACTCACCCGAGGTTCTAGGTGATCCGGGGTGATTCGAAAATGTGATGCGGAGGACAGCATGCCACTGATTGGCCAGGGAGAGTTGTCACTAGCGGAGTCCTAAGAGCGACTCCTTCACCAGAATCAGCGTGACATTTTTAAAACCAGACAGCAAAAACTGGAGGCGCAAAGCACCTGAATGCCCAGGCCAACAGTTTGCAGCGGTAGTTTTGTAACAGGAGAGCCATGTGAAACGCACACGCAGCATACATATTACAGCCCTGTACTGCCGGGCGATCGCCGCTGAAGCACCGTTACCTGCCCCTACAAGCCGAACAGCTGGTTAGCACAGAGGCTGAGGAGCTGATCAAAGGAACTTTGAACTATCATAGTAACACGACCGTTTGTCCTATTGAAAAAAATTAAATGGTTTCTGAAAGCACAGAAACTGCACTTCACAACCAACATAGGGGATTACTGTGGCGCTATTACAGTAAGTGTTGCCATAGGTCCGCTAACGGCGCATTTTTGAAGTAAACTGAGCCGATGTTCGGGGCTATGGGGTTGTACTTAATAATACTAATAACCTTCATCTATTAAAACATTGTACAGGGACTTGTGCATGATGATGATATTAAACTGGCATTAGCTGTTAGCTTGCCTCTATCTCATCCATTGTTGTGTTGTGTTTTCAGCCGCATACAAATTACATCAAGACAATACTGCTCGTGCGGCTAAATTGACTCCACCTACACTGTGGTGGTCCTCAATTGCAATGGAAACACAACACAACCGTGCCGAGTTGTACTGACTGAGTCGACCCGCACCGAGTCGTTCTGTATGGAAAAACGGCTCTAGATGAAACAACAAAGATCCATGAATACATTAGATAGATAGATAGACAGATAGGTAGATAGATAGATAGATAGATAGACAGACAGACAGACAGACAGACAGACAGACAGACAGACAGACAGATAGATAGATAGATAGATAGATAGATACTTTATTGATCCTGAAGGAAATTACGCAATTAGATGGCCACAAAGGATCATGTGCTCAGTGAATACCTCAGGCAGCAGAAACCCGAGAAAGAACAGGACCCATCATGGAAGGACAGGCCTCTGCATGGCATATACCACGGGCAGATAGAGGTGGCTGACATAGAAAAATCCTACCAGTGGCTGGACAAAGTTGGGTGGAAGGACAGCACAGAGACACTAATCATGGCAGCACAGGAACAAGCTCTGAGCACTTATATTCTAGTTTAATACTGTAAATAAGTATCAAAGCAGTGGGTGAAAAATAACAGCAAATTCTAGTTTTTAGTGTACTTTTATATAGATTTGTTGGTTGATTGACAGATATACTCTGGAAGTTTTAACCACAAAAAATGTGAAAAAATTGTATCAGTTATTTTTTAACTACGTAATATTTACTGTAAATGGTCAAAATACAGGTGTTTTAGTAACAATAATTTTACAAATGCTGTATATATTTTACAGTCATTCTATAGCTTTTGAAATTATTTTCCATTGTTGGTAAAAAAAAAAGTAATAATAATAGAAATGCATATTCTCTATAGATTTATTCTTGAGGTGTTCACAAATTTAGTGAGTTTGAGCAATTAATGTTAAATGCCTGTAAAATTACAGGTTTGCATCATTATAAATATACTCAATATAATTGAATATTATTTTACACATAGCTACTTTTGTAATATAGTTGTTTAACACTAAATAAAGATATAAGTAAGAAGTGAAAGGGCTAAACCACAAAGCATTTTTTAAAAACCTGTCCTGTCCGGCAGCTTAAGCAAGCTAAATGATCATCTGCATGCTCTGTGGGGCCAGACATCATTGCTGTGCCAAAAGCAGCTGTATTGTAGGCTCCTCTTCTTAGTTTATTTCTTTTATCTTCTTTGTTTCTTTATTTACAAGTTTAAATGGCATTGCCCAAAAACACCAGAGCAAACCTGCAGAAAGTGGCAGAGGTAATAATAGAGAATTTCTGTGTGTGCATGTGTGTGCTGCCGCATTTGTCATGTACTTGATAATGAGTGTGAGAAGCCGCAACAACGACCCTCAGAGCCAGAGACATACAGAGAAAAACCCAGGCCACCCAAAGTCCTCCAGGAGCATTAAAGACCTGAGACCACACATCCCGATTGAAACCGCGTGCCGGATAAATCCCAAAGAAGAAGGACGGATGTCCCAGCTGGGGTTCCCACAGCCAAAGGGCAAGGAGCCCAAGAGTGCCCGTGACAACAGGCAGCCAACCTTGCCAGAGGCCATCATTACAGCATGAGCCAAGGGCGGAGCATGGAATTGCAACATTTTGGAAGAGAAGGTGAAAACTTTTATCAAATATCCAGAAACAAGTGAAAATTTGGGGGTATAAAAACAGGCCATGTATAGTTTGAACCACATTTAGAAAGACAAATGGACCTTATAGCACCAAATCACAACAAGCAGTTGAGTCAAGGCACTTTATATGGTAAGGTAAATGCTCTACGTACAATAACACTGGTAAACAAAAAAAAAACCTTCTTTGTCTGCTACCTGAGGAAAAACAACTGATTTTTACTAATTTGGGTACGCTGATTCCAAATATGCAAACAGGATTTCTCTGGCACGTCAGGATCTTGAGTTACGTAACTATGCCAGTAAATGCCAATCACCAAACTCGACGTCAGTGATTTTATTAGAAAAGTGCACCATGAACAACAACTGGTGAAAAAAGACACAGACGGGGTGCCAGGATAGCTCAGGGTGTGAGCAGATGACCACGTATGCCGCTTGGCTGTACGACCGGCGCAGGTTCGAGTCCTGGCCTGTCACCATTTGTCTTCCCCCATTTCTCCTCCCTGAATTCCTGTCTATCTCCACTGGAAAACTATCAAATAAGGCCAAAAAAAGCTTAAAGAAAAGACAAAGATACCAAAGTCGATTATATGAGGAATCTCAAACTGATACAGTCCACAGTTAGTCTGCCCCAACAGTTCAAAAGTGTGACAAACACTCACTCTTGTGCTTCACAGAAGCTTCACACTGTAGAAGCCAGCAGTAGTCACCATCATGTTTGCGTTATAGCCCCCCTGGTACCTGCTCTCCATACCTTGATGGAACCTGTCACCATGCTCATCGCTCACATCACCCAAACTGGGTGGAACGAAGTCAAGATGAGAGTGAAGGAAGTGACTCTTAAGTGATGTTCTGCAGCCCATGTTTGAATGATATGAGCATGTCATCAAGAGTGATGGCATAGTTACCTTGAAAAAGTAATCTGATTACTCCTTTAAAAAAGGTACGTAGTTACTTTACTGATTACTTAATTTTAGAAATAACTAAGTTAGATTACAAGTGACTTTATTAGTTACATTGAGCAGCTGCTGGTGTTGTGTCAAAAAGTGATGGTCTGCCATAAAGTGATCCCGATGTTTCTGTGTGCTTTTATGTGTAATGTCTTTGCTTATATTGGTGAACAGAGTGCAGTCAGCATGATTTATGAAGGGCTCATATATTAAATGAAGAAATAACCTGTTTTTCTTTAGGAGTCTGTGTTATTGTACCTACATTATAATCAATCCAGTGCTTTTTGACCACTTCAGATATCTTTATAGAACTGTGATGTTATATTTGTTGTGATCTCTGCAGCCTTCTGAGACAGATTTCTGTTTAAAAAGACATTTTTAATGTCAGTGACAGTTTTTACCTTTATAAAAAACAAATATATAAATGTCACTTTGCCAAAAACTGAGTGCAGCTTCTACCCTGTGATAGAAATGCTGTTTCTCACTCACAATGACCTGATATCATTCATGAGAGAGATGTTTGACACGTGTCACAGATTATAGGTCATAGATGGAAAGTCGTTGTCTCTAATAAGCTCATGGACTTGGGGTCCATCAAAGATCCCAGCTTTAAGCTTGGCATCACTTTGGACCACCCCAGAAACACGATTCCATCACTTGATGTAGCACTAACACTTTATTTTTATTTATTGACAGATCAAAGCAGTCACTATAAGAAATTGCAGATTTATGGCATTGTTGATCCTCAATGTTGGAAGTTAATCTTGAGCTGATTGAATTTTAAAGACCATATTTGGATTCAACACCCCAAAATCACCCAAATTATTGCTAAATTCTGTTCAGTTTCAAGATTAGAAAATCTTAGCACACTCTACATTTCTGTGAGAAGCACCAGTACAGCAAAACATCAGCTAAATATTGACATGTGCATAACTCAAGAACCTAACGTGCCAGAGAAATTCTGATTATAGATTTGGAATCAGCATCCCTGAAATGCCTTATATCAGGTATTTTTCTCCAGGTAGCAAAATCATTGTTGACCACTGTAATTCAGAGAAAACCCAACAATCAAAATGACCCCTCATAGCATGGGTCGGACTGCAGTCATGGGTGTAGAGGCAGTACAGGAGGGGGCTCAACACACAGCCCTGTGGGGAGCCAGGGCTCAGTGTGTGGATGGAGGAGAGATGGAGGCCAGGTCTCACAGTCTAGGGTCGGTTGGTTACGAAGTCCTTTATCCAGGAAGGAAGAGCCGTAAGCCGCTGCATCTGCACGTGCCGCCATCTTGGATTTGCAGTTGGGGTTGAGGGGGAGAGAAACAGGACAAAAGACATGCTGTGGAAGAGAGAGAGATTAATAATAGCTAATGATTAAATACAGAGTGGGGTATAAACAGTAAAAAGAGGTGAATGAAAAGAAACACTCAGTGCATCATGGGAACCCCTCAGCAGCCTAGGCCTATAGCAGCATAACTAAGGGAGGGTTCAGGGTCACCTGATCCAGCCCTAACTATAAGCTTGATCATAAAAGAATGTTTTAAGCCTAATCTTAAAAATAGAGAGGGTGTCTGTCTCCCGAATCCAAGCTGGGAGCTGGTTCCACAGAAGAGGGGCCTGAAAGCTGAAGGCTCTGCCTCCCATTCTACTCTGAAGTATCCTAGGAACCACAAGTAAGCCAGCAGTCTGAGAACGAAGTGCTCTATTGGGGTGATACGGTACTATGAGGTCTTTGAGATAAGACGGGGTCTGATTATTCAAGACCTTGTATGTGAGGAGAAGGATTTTAAATTCTATTCTAGATTTAACAGGGAGCCAATGAAGAGAAGCCAATATGGGAGAAATCTGCTCTCTCTTTCTAGTCCCTGTCAGTACTCTAGCTGCAGCATTTTGGATCAGCTGAAGGCTTTTCAGGGAGTTTTTAGGACAGCCTGATAATAATGAATTACAATAGTCCGACCTAGAAGTAATAAATGCATGGATTAACTTTTCAGCATCAGTCTGAGTCTTGAACAAATGTAAAAAAGCGGTCCTACATATTTGTTTAATATGTGCATTGAAGGACATATCCTGGTCAAAAATGACTCCAAGATTTCTCACAGTGTTACTGGAGGCCAAGGTGGGACGTACAAATGAAGTACAAATATTTTGTTACTGTTCTTAAGTAGATTTTTCAGGTATCTGTACTTTACTTTCGTATTTATTTTTTACTTTTACTCCCTACATTTTTACACAAATATCTGTACTTTTTATTACTTACATTTTCAAAACAGAGTTATTACTGTAGGTTTAACATCTGATTGAAGATTTTATTTCTGGGCACTATGCCTTCAAACTGAACTGAGCCTAAATGGAGGAAAATAACACATTAAGGGACAGTCGTACTGGTGTATCCATCACCGGGTTAATCACATACAATGAGATGAAAGAGTTAAAACCATATAATTTATGTAGTTTGTATAGCACTGTACTCAGGGGTTACAGTGGGCTAGACTGAGCATAGATGTCTGTAAGTTGTGGTCCCAATACTTCAGCATCTATATAGTGCTACAGGAGCGAAAACAAAGAGAGTAATGTGTTGCAGGTAATTTTAAATGCAATGTTTCTAAATGCTCTAAATGGGCAAGATAAACAGGTTAGCTTGCTGTACTGTGGTGAATTTACAGTAAAGCTCTGTGTTGGACTGATGCAGAGCAGCTGTGGTGTTCATGCTCATTGTTGTACTGTCAGTGTAGGGGATGGAAATTAGCCAAAATAGCTTGTGAAATACTGGGTTACATGTTGTTGAATTCAGTTGTGTAAATCCACACAGAGCAGCAGCAGCTGATCACAGCCTGACACAAAGAAAATCTACTGGATTCTTTCCCCCACACTGAGCCACTACAACCAATCTTAGGGTTCCCCCACCTGCTGAATCCCACTGTAACCCTTGACTGTACTAATTTTCCTGTTCAGGTGAGGCAGTCACCCTCTGCAATGTAGGTAACAGCAAATAGAGCTTCTCTTTCTTTTTCTCTGCTCATGTTCTACATAACAGTGTTCAAGCTGAGGGCAATCATTAGAATTAGAATTTAGAGTGAAATAAAGGTTGTATTCTTATGTAATAACATTGTTTTAATATTACATTAATATAGCTTTGCACAAAAATAGTGAAACGTCCTCCAAAGAGTTACTTTCACTTTCATACTTTGAGTACATTTCAGAGCCTGTACTTTTCACTTTTACTTGAGTAAAGAACTTGAACCAGTACTTCAACTTTTACCAGAGTACAAGTATCTGTACTTTTACTTAAGTACAGCATTTCTGTACTTTTACCACTTTTGTCTAATAAACATGTTGCTGGTTTGGAGGAAGTAACTATTGAAGTTAACTCCAAAAGATCAACTGGAGCCAAAGAGTCTAAGCAAATACCAGCAGTGCTGAAAGCAGCCGAACATGAAGATAAATCTTGGAGATGGTTTTGAATAATTTTTTTCTCTAATGTCTAAAATTTTATTTGTAAAGAAATCCATGAAGTCATTACTAGTTAAAGTGAAAGGAATACTGGGCTC
>JAMQGT020009713.1:0-14772 GCA_024447675.2 Pterophyllum scalare | reverse complement strand
TATATTTACACACAGCTTATTTTTTTCCAGGTGACTCAGAGGCCCGGCTCTGACAAGATGAAGTGTTTCTTTAGAATCAGCTTTGTTCCCAGGGACCCGGTGGAGCTGCTGCGGAGAGACGCTGTGGCGTTTGAATACCTCTATGTTCAGGTGAGGAATGGCAATAGTAGTAGCGCTTAAGCTGACACTTGTTTACTGTTAAATATGAGTAAATTCAAACTGTCTGCTACCAGATGGCTTGGAAATGATTTCTGATGGTTAACAGACTTGCTTAGATTCATACAGAATTAATTCTTTCAAGACAAAAATCCTCATTTGCAAATAGTTTTTATATCATCTTTTGTATGAACTGCTTCCCTCTGAAATAATACATTTCTTTCTGAGGATTCCTTTGATAATTAGTGAAGTGAAATAGCCCGAGAGAAGGCGAGTTATCATCATTATTTTTCTGTCAGAGTTCAGCAATTCAGTGTTTCTGAGTCCTTCTTCTGAGACTGGAAGCTACTGTGCATCCCTTTGAAGGGATCTCTAGCCATAGAGGTTGTGAAAAACTTATTACAGCTCAGTGGGGATGCACTGGTGCTCGAATTGCTCTTTGTAGGGATGAAATGTGCTTCACAAGCCCCGAAAACTTTGGGATTCTTACGTAACCGCTGTGCCTCTCTCCTTTGCTGCAGAGTTGTAACGATGTGGTCTTAGAGCGGTTTGGCCCTGAGCTGAAGTATGATGCTATGCCGATGGTTATCTAGATGTATAGTGACCATGATACTAGAGAATGAATAATTTTAAAAGATATTAGAGATGATGGTTGAAGGGGTGACAACATTACGTATTGCTGTCTTTCCTTTGCTCCTTGTCAGAGTGTCTCCTGTTTGTTTGGTTATTGCACATTTCCACTCTCCTTTTTTTGTTTTGAATTTATTTTAAATTCAAGTACAGAAGAACAGAAAATCAAAAAGTTTAAAACTTTTTTTTTTTTAAGGGAAATGGGGAGTTATCTGTGAATAAATCCTTGTTTCTGTATACAGTACAAGGAGGTTTGTAAGATAAATGCAGCTCTTTGATTCTTTTACTGCTGTTGAACTTGCATCCATGTTCAAAATGGTGAAGTGTTGCTCTTTGTAATCCACAGTGCCATCCTACAAAAAGCTGGGAGCTTTTCTGGAAGCCTCTTAATCAGTGGCGCAGCAGATGGAGTGGTAAGGAGGGAAATGTCGAGACACATTAGCTTCAGCCTTGTTTCCCTTCACACTCCTGAAAAATAGACGTTAGCGAGATGGATCTGTTATGGACCTGGGTTTTGGCCATAGCATATGGTCAGTGCTGCTGGTCTCCTGTTTTGAAGCCAGGACTTCCAGTTGAGCAGATATGCTTTGATGCAAAAGCGATTGTGCAGATTCAGTTCAATTTAATTGTATTTATATAGTGCCAACATAGTGCGTAAGTTGCCTCTTAGGCATTAAGATTGAATAATTTATACTCCGTCTTAGTGCCTAAGATTTGTCATTTAACACACTTGGTGACATAATCTTTTTTTCTTTTCTTTTTTTTCCTTTAATATGTGAATTGTAATGAAATTTGCCTCTACAGCACCACAGCTCTACATATCTTACTTAATGTAAAAGGCTAATTGGAGGCTTGATGGTCATTAGAATAACACCGGAGGTGTTACAGTGGCAGAGGAAACATCATCATCTAGTTGCAAGATCATTAAGCTGCATATTCCAGTGGACTGCAGCTGACACAATGGCTGTCCTGCTGTTCCTAGTTCTAATGTCAAAGCATTGTGCTGGTTGTGCTCGCTTAGACAGATTAGCAACACCACTTTATTGATGATTGTGGTGTAAAGCAACATCTACTGATGACTGACACTGATAATAAAGGCCCGTTAGTTTTCCACTTTGCCTCCACTGAGATAATCGGCCTTAAATAACAGTTATTGGTGTTGAAACAGAGCAGCTTTACTTTTTCTTTTGAAATCCAAAGGAAAATGTTTAAAGATATTTAGCTCAAAGCAACATGATTAAGTGTAAATGGGAATTTCTGCTAATCAAAGCTTATTTTTAATCAGGGAAGTGACAGATGCAGAACATGTGGGTTTTTATTTTTCCCTCCTTCAATATTAAAGCCAGCGAACTTGGCAAGCACACAACAAATGTACACACTGAACCTCCAGTTTTAATGCCTCTGTAATCAGTATTATGCTGTCATTGAGGTGATGGTTTGAGCACACAGCTGTTTTGGCCAGCAGTGGCTTGTCTGTCTGGGAACCTGTCCCGCAGGACCTTTGCCCTGACACACTCAACAACCTTTGGCAGTGTCTCCCATTGGGAGTTGAGGACGTCTAATCCACATGCGTCATAGATGTTCCTGTACACTATCCTGGCCACTTGTGTCTCTCGCTGTATGCTATCCTATATCCTTACATCTTACTTCCTACTGTTATGTCGGGAATAGTCTCCAGCGCACCTTTTTGCACAGCCTGCAAGTTGGATCCTGTCGGTTGTGGTAGACACCTGACTCTGTGACTCTGCTTTTGTAATAAGAGCCTCTGTGCTGTCCTTTAGGCCTGTCTCTTCTATCTACAGGTAGGATTTGGAAACCTCCATGCATTGAGAGGAACTTTTTTGTCTCTTGACATCAGTAGTATTTATGTCCTCTGTGGCCAGCTTAGTATTCCACCAGTGAGGACCAGTATGTATTAATGACTCAGATATTGCTCCTACCGTTTGAACTGCACCTGTCTCACCTTTTGGAGGTACAGTACCAGTCAAAAGTTTGAGCACACTCAGTCATACTGGAACAAGATATACATAGACGAGGACTGAGAACATGAAATTGATAGACCACTACCATGCCAGCCAACCCATTGACGAGCAGAAGACCAATATCCACTGACCAAGAAACACCTGGTAGCTCAGTGCTCTAACATCAACAAGAGGAAACCATTATCAAAGCTGGAGATTCAGGGGATACAGCACAGTGAGGACAATAGTAAGCAGTATGGCTATAAGGAGCCAACTGTGGCAGAGGAGAGCAGTGTAACTGAGCTAAATGATGCCCAACCACCTGCAATAACAGATGCTCCTGAGTTGAGGATGAAGATTATGGCCAGACTCAAGGTAGCAACACAAGGGCACAACACCCCATCAGAGGACATGCTCATAGACATAAACACAGCTCTACTCACCATCCCTACTACCTGTATCACTGAAACCAGTGAGCTCATATATAACCCCAAAACATTTGGAATAAAGATCAAGAATGGATGTAGAGAAACCTGCACCTTCTTCTCCAGTGGGAACCCCAAAGGATGTGAGTCAGCTAAAAGAGGTGTAGACAGGCAGGTCCTGGATGAATATGAGATATAGCAGGATGTCTGTAACTGAGGGTCTAGAAACTGCCAAACAAAAGGTCACATCTTTGGCCACTAGGCTGAAGAGATACACCAGAGACAAGAGAATAAATGGTCTACTCTCCAAAGACTCATTCAACGTGTACTCTCAGCTGCAAGGGAACAGTTGCATGGAGTGTGAATAGCTTCTTCAGCCAGTAGGTGTGGATTGTGTCAAATCCTGGTGCTGCTGGAGGCCTGTTGGAGGTCTTTGTGATGGCTGGTTCTTATTCTGGGAGGTTGCTGTGGTCTCCCAGACTGAATAACAGAAGGGTACAACACCACTGAGTGATCAGCCAATTACCTGCCTGTTTACAACAATGGAAACTCCTCTCAGGTATCACAGCAACCACACCGAGTAAGCACAAATCAGCACATGAACACAGCTCAGAAGGCTGTTTGAAATAACACCAGAGGGTCAAAGCATGCAACTACTGGTTGATAGAGCAGTGTACCAGGACTCTAAGGCTCCATTACCGTTTTCGTCTGAAAACCTTCTCGTGTATTTTTAAAGCTGAATCATCTGGATTGACTACAAGAAAGCCTATGACTCAATGCTCCACACGTGGATACTAGAATGTCTGGCACTACACAGACATCTATATCTGCTGCTTATGTGGGTTCGGGCCTCAGGGTCACCAGTTTAAGCAGACGTCCCTCTCCCCACCTCCTTCAACTCTTCATGGAGGACACCAAGACATTCTCAAGACAGCCAAGAGGTGTAATCTGTTAAGTGTGAGGCCTCCTCCTGGAACATGCCCAAAACATCTTACCTTGGAGGTGCCCAGGAGGAATCCTGGTCAGATGCCCAAACCATCTCATTTGGCTCCATTTGATATGAAGGAGTAGTGGCTCTAATGCGAGCACCTCCAGAATGATCAAGTTCCTAACCCTAGCTTTAAGTCCTGACACCCTTTGGAGGAATAAATTATTTTTAAAGCACAAATTCTTGTTTTTCCTTCCCAGTGTTTTTCCTTCACATCACTGGGCATATTGTAGAGTTTTCATACATAAGAATATAACTTTTCCCTCCTGTCATCTTTTGGTTTTTTTTATTATTATTATTTTGTTTAAAGCTGAGAATCTTACACGACACCTTTAAAAACATAGTTTAGCATATTTGTTGCTTTGTCTTTTTCCCCTAGTGTGTGTGCTTGTACGTCTGAAACTCAGTGCGAGAGGGCAGGTTGCAAACAGAAGTGAAAGAAAAAAATATTCTTTTCCAATCATCTGTCTCTGCTTTTTCACATACTGCAGTGCTGAAGAAGCTCACAATTTGGGGTGTTGAAGGGCAGAATAGCAAGCAACAATTAAAACTCAAGTATGCTGTGCACTGTTTAGTTTCTTTCAATCTGCACTCAACCAGCAATACAGATAGCTGTAGTTTAAGAGAGGTATAACGGCTTACTGCTCAAGTGTAGCTGTACAGAAAGGTCTTAAATATTTATCTTTCATCATTCTGCAGTTTCTGCCTTTGTGCCTACAGCACTGTGAATCTATGCAAAGAGAAGGGTTGGAAAGTTAGTAAAACAATGCTTTTCATCCAGTCCATTCAACCTTGTGTCAAACAGATTTTAGTTGAAAATAGTCCCTGAAAAGCAACTGTTGCCACACTTTCTGCCCATATTAACTGGAGAGAAGAATCTCTGTGCACCGAATTTCTGAGTTAACAGCAGCAAACAGTATTTCATTGTTTTATTGCTCTGTGCCTGTCCAACAACTCCGATGAAAGAATCAGTCAGCAGCAACACCGAAACATTGGTACCCCTGAAAGTGATGTAATTGTGGGTAACGGGGTCGCTGCGAGGTTTGTTTTTGCTATTGCGAATGCTAGAAAACATTTCTGTTGTTGATACACCTGAAGGCATTATAAAATTTAGATTTATGTGCAGTAACATGCTACCCGGTTGGTAGAAGAGATGGAGGAAAAACACACAGCCCAGGGAGAAAGCCTTTGTGTGGGATGAGAATTGATTGGGTAACGCATCAATAATACTGATCTTGCTGTCTAATCTTTGGTTTATTTTTTGGGGATTAAGCAAAATCAAATCTAATAACTTTTGTTTCAAGGTCCCCAAGAGTAATTATTCTTTAAATTCCCTTGTTTAAGCATTTGACTTCTTTCAAATTGAAAGGGGGAGAGAAGGGGAAAGGAGGGAGAGATTGAATGCTTTAGTCCACTGTGGTTATATCAATAGCTGTATATTTATTTGTTCTCTAATTTTTCGTCCCTGGAGGAAATCTGGTTGGAGCACAGATGCATTGAACAGATGCCGGCTGGAGAAATGTGTGCTGTTGAATTCTCCCATTAAATTGGGATCCGTTTAAACACCTTTCGGAGGGAGCCAGCTGTTACTTGTGCTTCCAAATAAAAAAAATGAATCAGGCCTCCTGCTCGGACCCGCAGGGGTTTAACAGCAGAGTTTTGGACTTCGGTGTGGGATCCCAGCCACTGCTGGTTCCACCGCTCAAATAGCCTGATGTATTGTATGTGATCAGGCTGAAACATTTTATCATTATAGTCCAAAACACACCACAAATCAAACTGACCAGACAACTGCTTTAGAGTATGTCTGAAAATGAAGTCTTGCATGCCAATCCCAGTCCGTAGGTGCGAGTATCATTCAGCTGTGATCTCAGGACACCAGATCCAAAAGCAAACACTCACCTGAATCTGTTTTCATTATAGACTTAATATTTGCAAAATATTTTAACCTGAAGAGCAAGTTTCCATGTATCTTCCACACATGCAAAATGGATCATGCTCTATTAGGCATATGTGTGTGTACTTGGCAGCAAAATCACACTGCCTCTGTGTGCGTCATGAACAACTCTGTGCTGTTTTGGTAGTGAAAGAGGAGGTGTTCTGTTTGTTTGTGGTCTCTGTATGCTCCTCTCTTCTATCATCTCTTTAAGCACACACTTGAACTGGTCAAGGCAGATGGCCGACCCTCCCTGAGAACTGCCTGAGATTTTTTTTGTTAAGAGGGTTGTTATTCCTCAGCACTGCCAAATGGGATCCTCTGATCTTTGGGTTTTTCTAAAATTCAATCAAGAGTCTTTCCCTTTCAATATAAATGAGATAATAGTGAACTGAAAGTAAAACCAAATAGGGAAAGTGCAGTGTGGAGCAATCAGCCAGTCCCTGAAAAAAACTAAAACAAATTGTATATCTTATCTAATTTGTAAATTTCTAATTTATCTACTGTTTTTTGCTGTTCTCCTCTATGTTCTTCTTCACTGTGTGTGTTGAAGGAGTAAAATAGACACACTAACACACTGTAACAAAGTGAGAGTTGCCTGCAGTTCCTCAATATCTTTCAATTTAAAGAAAAAAAAATCTTGTGTTAAATGTTAAAATGTCCCCAAACTAGTGTCTCTGTGGCAGTTTGTTTCAACTTTTTTCTCACTTGGTGTTTCATTCTTAGAAAATGGAAGTCCAGCTCGACTTCTTGCAGGAACCATTATGTGTTTAAATGTGAGTGAACAGAGGGTCATCCAAGCCTTGGCAGTGTGTTCTGCCCTCAGGCCACTGATTTGGCTTGCCTGGATGCAGTCTGTCTCATCCCCCACCTATGGGACAGCAGAAGACACAGAGATATTCTTGGAACAGACTTCAAGTGCTGTAGGTGGCAAGGATAACTCAGGGCAAACCCTGCCTGTCTAGCTGGCATCTGTCTTGACCAGACCAACATCATTTGCCTGCTGGCTGCTCGATCCAGAGCCACTGTCAAGCGAAGAAAAAAAAAACTACTAAGGAGTTTGTAACTAAAGGTGGCTTGGGCAGAAAATGAAAAATCATTCACAAAAACAGAAAAATTCTTTTTTTTAAAATTGCATTCAGTGAATTTTTGATAATGGTAATAACCCTTCTGATGTCACATTGCTGTAACTGTATGGACACAGTTTGATAGCGGAAGATTTAAAAGATGTTTCATGCTTATTCTTGACTTCTTTCATTTTAATAAGTGTTGCTTGTACATCTCTTTCCACCCTTTCCCCCAGCCTAAAGGATTGTGTTACCCCCCCCCCCCCCCACACACACACACACAGGCCCACAAGTTGCGCAGTCCTTACTGTAGTGAATATCACTCGTGCCCTCCCTGCCGTGGCCAGCCCCCCTATGACACGCAGGCCCAAGCAGTACAGCCCTGAGCCCACCGATCGGTACCCCATGCCAAGGAGAGCACCCCCAGGCCCAGAGAGGGGCACCCAGGGAACTACCTGCCCTGGACCCCCAGGGTAAGCCAGGGCAGGCAGACAGCACCAGCCTGCACCACTACAGAAACCCCGGGCCTGATCAGGGCCCCAGATCCCCAGAACCCCACGGCACAAGTGCCCACACCACCCAGGCAGAACCAGTCGACCATAGAGCCCCAGGATCCAAAGGAATAGAAAACCCAGTTAACTCATGCTGCAGCCCCTGGAGTGATCAGTTATTGCCTGATAAAAAAAAAAATGCAGAGAAGGATCCTGAAGCTGTAACACAGATTAGAAGAGTTAATAACACAAAACACTCAACTTGTCTCAATAATACTAGTGACAATAATCTCAATCATACACTTAAATAAATCCAATAAATAATAATATACTTTGTTAGTACAATGAATAGTGTCCATTGTGGTATTCACTGACTGACAAAATCAGTAGTCTAGAGTTATATTTAATGAGTTAATGAATGGAGGTCATGTTTCAATAAAGTCTGTCATTCTGTTTAAGGATGCAGATACTCTTACATGGATATGTGCTCAATCAGGAGATTAAACCAAAGATTACTATTAAGCAATTTGTTTATCTTTCCAATTAAGAAGTATTGAATTCTTGGTGATGGATAGAGCTGTGATGTGGATTTAGCTTGTTTAATTGGAAGATCGATTGAAATTAAGTCACCAAGGAAGCACAAATGAGTAGATAATGGGATTCTGCAGCCCAAGATGGAGGACAGCTGTTGAGTGATTTCAAGTGAAAATTGCTGGACAGGTGAGCATAGCCATAATGCACGAAAATAAGTGTCTGTGGTGAGAGAAATCCATTTTTATTAAACATGTTTTGTGTGATATGAGTTCTGTCCAGGATTTTGGATTGAATGAGTTGTAAATTGGTATTTTTGGTCATTTAAAATGTACTTTTTACAAATCTGTGTCCAATATTCAGGCTCTGAAGACAGGGAACGTATTTTTTCCCATTTAGAGATTCGCAAATATATTGAGTTTGTGGCTGAAATTGATCTTTACAATTTAGACATAATTATTTTATTTGTTGGAGAAGGAGCTGAAATCTCTTTTACAAATGTAGATGGTTGTAAAGAGTAGGAAATCCTTTCTTAATTGTGCTCTTTAATTGCTGGTAGTAAAGAACATTTCTGTTGCCTAATCCAAATCTTTGAAACAAGTTTGCAGCCGACAAATATTGTAGTTGTTATATCTATGTTGCTGTTGTAGAAATTCAGATTTTTTTTAAATCAACACTATCTAAATGTAATTTAGCATCTTGTATTTCTTTGAATGTTTGTTTCTTTCTTTATTTGGGTTTGCTGCATATCTCTTAGTGTAATTCTTTCCTCAATATTGCATTCCAGTTTTTTCTTGTATGAAGAGTATGATTGCTAAGATCTTTTTTTGTGAAAAACTTATGTGGGGGGAGCTAGATCATCATTATTAGAAGTATATAGATTGATGATTGTAAAAAAAAATATTATTGAAAATAGTTGCCTGAATAATGGCAAATTGAACTTCTGTATCTATTATTGTGGTGTTAAAAATAAATGATAGTCTTTTATGTACCAAGATAGAGATGCCTCTTTGTCTACTATTATAACAAGCTGAAAAGACCTGGGTAAAATTGGGAAGCGATAAGATAATTTTCTTCTTATTTTTATTGATGAATTTCCTGTAGGAGGAGGATGTCTGCTTTAAATTTTGTGACATACTCCAGAATTGTTGTTCTTTTTGCTTGTGAATGAATGCGTTGTACATACTGCTTTTTTCAGTTGAGGCAGATGTCAAAAATCAAGCCTCTTTTCTCCATATGTAATCTTGAAATGGTAATACATGCTTTTATAATGTCTCATCTTGATTAGTGCAATGCACTTTTTATCAGAATTAGCCAGGCCTCCATCACCCGCCTACAGCTGCTGCAAAATGCTGCTGCTCAATTTTTATCTGGTATAAGCAAGGGAGAGCACATCAGTCCAATTTTAGCTTCTCTTCAATGACTTCCAGTTCATTTATGAATCCATTTTACAAACCTTTTATTTAGTTTTAGGTCTCTTAATGGTCATGCCCCATTTTATCTGTCTGAATTGTGTACCCATATGTCCCATCTCTTTCCCTTTGATCAGCAGACCAGATGCTTTTACTTGTTCCAAAGATGCACCGCAAACTCGGAGGTGATAGAGCTTTTGTGGTTGTGGCTCCAAAACTATGGAATGATTTGCAGTGCATGTCAGAAAGGCTCCTTCACTTGCTATTTTTAAATCCCGTTTAAAAAGTCCCATTTGTGAATGGGATATAGTATTGTATGCTCATTAGTAATATCCCTATGAAAATGGTAATTCATACCAAACTATGCTACTTTTACTTCATGCTTCTTGCTTTTAACCAGTTCTTTCTGCTGGAAATGTTCAAACTTTGCAATGATGGTATGTGGTCCGTTTTCTCTCGGGCTCCGAGTCAGTGAACGTGGTGGAACGCAATGGTATCGACAGTTTCCATCAAGATCTTCAGAGTAACTTGCATGAAGTTTTTAATCAGTGTTTCTGGATTGTCTGGTGTATTTCCAGGTATTTTTGAGAAAATCAAATTGTCCTACATACTTCTTGTTTGTATGTCGAGGATAGTTTGAGAATTTTTTCACAGTATTTAGAATTTCCATCTGCGCTGTTATTGTTGACACGGACGAAAGAGTTCGGCATTGTCATATTGGAGATCAGCTATTTGCTGGTGCGTCAATTCTAAGTTTGATTTTTACATTTTTGATCTCCTGATGGAACATGGCTGGGAGATCCAGCTTCTTGTTAATGGGCTCTAAAACACTTAATGTCTTAATGCTGACAAATCACTCTTCCTCTTCTTGTTGGTGTTCTTATTTGGATTATCCAAATAAGTCGGATTCCCCCATAACGCACTGGTAAAAATATTGGTTGATGAAATCTTCAAGTTCCTCCACTCTGTATGGTGCTGTCACACAATGTCTTCTATTTGCTTTTGAACCAAACTGTTGTCAGCTGTTTGTTTAAATATAAAAAGAAATTTAACTAGAAAATTTAACTAGGTAGTTAAAAGTCTGATCTAGCAGCTGAAGCCACAATTTCGAATCTCAAATCTTGAGAGTCTCTCTGTCTTCCCCCTCACCTCAGTTCTCTGATTCTCTCATGTTATTGTGTTAATAAGTCTGACTTGTTCTTGGTGGGTGCTGGACTTCACCAGGGTTGCCATCTGTCACAGATTCTGTTCATAATTTTATGGACAGAATTTTTAGCTGGTGCCAAGTCGCAGAAGGCGTCCACATTGGTGGCCTCAGGATCTCATCTCTGCTTTTTACAGATGATGTGTTTCTGTTGGCTTCATCAGGTGGTAGCCTCCAGCTCACACTGGAGTGGTTTGAAGTTGAATGTAAAGTGACAGCCTGCATAGTGATAGAAAGAATGCTCGTGGCAGTGCTGGTGTCCGTTTCAATGAACCAGCGAAGCACTTAAGAACAGGCTTGCGTTTCCACCACGCTTTGTGAACTGATCCTTTACATATGAGTGTGGTTGGGTCCTCATCTGGACACAGAAGCCAAAGGGCACAAACGTGAGAGAACACGCTCTCCTTTCTTGTGCCACGAACATATTTTACAGTCCAAGCAAAACTACTGCAGCATCTGTGTGCAGAACAAGGTACTGTATACACAGACAGCAATTACTAGCAAGACAACATGTATGCACTTTGCATCCTTTTTATCTGAGATATGAACTGATACAAAACAGTAAGTTCAGCCTTAGGGCCCAACCTAATTCACAGCCATGAAAATCGCATCAAAGATTCTGAGGCCACCAAGGCGGAAGCCTTCCACCACTTGGCTAAGCCTAGAAAGCCTTCAGGACCTCAGGGCAAATCTCATCCGCACCAGGGGCCCTGCCACCAAGGAGTTGTTTAATCACCTCAGTGACCTCACTCCAAGTGATGGGCGAATCATCCCTCGTCCCCAGACTCTGCTTCCGCTACAGAAGGCATATTGATGGGATTAAGGAGGTCCTCGAAGTATTCTTTCCATCGCCTAACTCTAGCCTTAGTTGAAGTCAGCAGTGCTCCACCTGCACTATGGACTATATGAGTAGAGCACCACTTTCCCCTCCTGAGTCGCCTGGAGATTTTGGCAGAATCACTTCAAGGTCATCTGAAAGTCTTTTTCCATGACCTCACTAAACTCCTCCCACACCCGAGTTTTTGCTTCGGCCACCGCCCGAGCCATGTTCAGCTTGGCCTGCCGGTACCTGTCAGATGCCTCCAGAGTCCCACAGTCTAACCAAGCCCAATAGGACTCCTTCTTCAGCTTGATGGCTCCCTTCACCTCCGGTGACCACCATCTGGTTCGGGGATTACCATCACAACAGGCACCAGCTATCTTGCAGCCACAGCTCTGAGCAGCAGCCTCAACAATGGAGATGTGGAACATGGTCCATTCGGACTCAAGTCCTCAGTCTCCCTCGGAATGCTGTCAAAGTTCTGCCGTAAGTGGGAGTTGAAGATCTCATGGGCTGGGGCCTCTGTCAGCACACCCTCACAATACCCAATACTTTGTGGCTGAGTTGCTAATGTTCCATTTGCTTCCCAGTCAGCAGGCTAGGGTACCACATGCTTTTAAGGTGGCAGTAATTAAACCATTACATAAAAAGCCATCACTCGACCCAGCTGTCTCAGCTAATTATAGGCTATTCTCCAACTTTCTGTGTCTCTTAAAAATTCTTGAAAGAGTAGTTGTAAAACAGCTAATTGTTCATCTGCAGAGGAATGGTTTATTTGAAGAGTTTCAGTCAGGTTTCAGAATTCATCACTGTACATAAACAACAATAGTGAAGGTTGCAAATGATCTTCTTATGGCTTCTGACAGTGGACTCATCTCTGTGCTTGTCCTGCTAGACCTCAGTGCAGCTTTTGATACTGTTGACTATATTATTATATTACAGAGATTAGAGCATACCATAGGTATTAAAGGTACTGCTCTGCAGTGGTTTGAATTATATTTATCTAATAGATTCCAATTTGTTCATGTAAATGGAGAGGGTTCTTCACACACTAAGGTTAAATATGGTGTTCCACAGGGTTCTGTGCTAGAACCAATTTTGTTTACACTATACATGCTTCCTTTAGGCAGTATTATTATAAAGCACTGCATACATTTTCATTGTTATGCAGATGATACTCAGCTTTATCTAACCATGAAGCCAGATGACACACTTCAGTTAGTTAAACTGCAGGAATTTCTTAAAGACATAAAGGCCTGGATGACCTCTAATTTCCTGCTTCTAAATTCAGATAAAACTGATAGTTATTGAACTCAGCCCCACAAATCTTAGAAACATGGTGTCTAACCAGATACTTACTCTGGGTGGCATTACCTTGACCTCCAGTAACACTGAGGAATCTTGAAGTCATTTTTGACCAGGCTATGTCCTTCAATGCACATATTAAACAAATATGTAGGACCACTTTTTTGCATTTTTGTTTAATATGCTTCTAAAATTAGAAACATCCCCTCTCAGACTGATGCTGAAAAGCTAATTCATGCATTTATGACTTCTAGGCTGGACTATTGTTATTCATTACTATCAGGCTGTCCTAAAATATGCCTGAAAAGCCTTCAGCTGATCCAAAAGGCTGCAGTTAGAGTACTGACAGGGACTAGAAAGAGAGAGCAGATTTCTCCCATATTGGCTTCTCTTCATTGGCTCCCTGTTAAATCCAGAATAGAATTTGAAATCATTCTCCTCACATACAAGGTCTTGAATAATCAGGCCACATCTTATCTCAAAGACCTCATAGTACCGCATCACCCCAATGGAGCACTTTGCATCTCAGACTGCTGGCTTACTTGTGGTTCCTAGGATACTTAAGAGTAGAATGGGAGGCAGAGCCTTCAGCTTTCAGGCCCCTCTTCTGTGGAACCAGCTCCCAGCTTGGATTCGGGAGACAGATACCCTCTCTATTTTTAAGATTAGGCTTAAAACTTTCCTTTATGATCAAGCTTATAGTTAGGGCTGGATCAGGTGACCCTTAACCACCCCTTAGTGATGCTGCCATAGGCCTAGGCTGCTGGGGGGCTCCCATGATGCAGCTGACCTTTTCTCATCTCTTATTGCTCTGTTTGGACACTATATATGAATACATATGAATGAGTGTCCAAACATTGACCACTCTGCATTTAATCATTAGTTATTATTAATCTCTGGCTCGCTTCCACAGCATGTCCTTTGTCCTGTCTCCCTCCCCTCAGCCCCAACCAGTCACGGCCAGATGACTGCCCCTCCCTGAGCCTGGTTCTGCTGGAGGTTTCTTCCTGTTAAAAGGGAGTTTTCCTTCCCACTGTCACCAAGTGCTTGCTCGTAGGGGGTCATTTTGACTGTTGAGCTTTCTCTTGTAGGGTCTTTATCTTACAGTATAATACACCTTGAAATCATTCCTGTCTGTGTCCTCTGGAATATTATTTATTTAATTATTTATTTTTATTATTATGATGAACTCCGTAAAGGTTTAGGAATTGACATTTTATCCCCACTCTTTAGTGAATCCTACATTTGGAGGGATTTAACCCAGACCCATCATGGCTTAGTGGAAGCAGCCAAGGCTTATTTCTTTGAGCTGAGAGATTTCAAAGATATTGAACAATCTCTAGTGTTACAGAGGTAAAATTGATACATGTGGATAGAGTTTTGGAGCAGCACTAGCTGTGGTTAGGGGTGTATTTTTGTGCACCTCTTGGTTTTGATTTTATAAAAAAACATAAAAAAAACAAATGGTGAACAAGGCTTTTGACTCCATCTTAAAAGAGAGATTCCTGAAAACTTATTATATTATATATTATTATTATATTCTTTATAAAACTTTTCAAAATTTAATGGAGAAACATGCCATTAATCATTTTGCCACAGGAAGTGATCTAAAAGCCTAAAATTACCATATGTTTAGATATTTTACAGCTGAGATATATAAAAGTTTAATAAGACTTACTGGATAGCTACAATGAAAGCTATCACATATCAATAAAATGGCCCCTAACCAGGTAACTTAAGAGAATATACCTCTGGTCTTTTGAGATGTTTTGACCTGTATGGGTCTGTTCTCAAGTCATCCTAAAAATAAAAATGAATTCCAAGGTGGGAGATGTTGATGTTGTTA
>JAMQGT020009712.1:0-22331 GCA_024447675.2 Pterophyllum scalare | reverse complement strand
TATGTAACCTACTTTCGACAGATTACGTATTGCTGCCAGCACTGGCCAGTACTACTCAAAAAAACTTTACTGGCAGGGATATAATACAAAGGTTGTAAAAGAGCTACCCAACTTATTACACCAGCTTCTTGCAGTTACATCCTTTGTTTTTCTCTGTACCTGATGTGTGAGGTAGGTGCTCAGCTGCAGCATCCAGTTCCTCCACTGCTGTACGGCAACACCCACACGCCTCCCACTCTCTACAGTGATAGAACCTAGAGGGTAGTTCTGTGGAAGCTGAATCACCAACTCAATGAAGATATCATCCACAGAATAGGTAGCAATCACCTCCCGTGCTGCTGAGCGGGCCTTGACCTGGGGCAACAAGAAAAAAATAATACACATTTTAACTGTTTTCACTGGGGGTCTTTGAGTCAAATAATCAGCCACCTGCTATACAATTAAATGCCAGGATCCAGCTTAATGAACTGAATGCATTATTGTCAAGTGAGAGTTCATTAAATTCGATTTAACAGAATCTATTGTTAGTGCATCATTATACCTCTAATGTGAGGCAGGTGTTACACTACAAAATTTGTTCACCTTCAGTGTTTATTACTAGAACAACAAGAACTTTTTAACACAGGCTACGAATAAGGCATCAGCAAGTTTGGGAAAGTTCTCTTAAATAACTCAGACCGATTCAGAGCAGAGGAGACGACAAATTAAAGCATTTGAAATAATAAAAATCTTTTTTTAAAAAGCCCAGAAGACAGAAAAGTTCAACATCTGGACTATAAACTGTAGAAAACATCATCATCTAAGCATGCCTCTCCCTAAAGTAGGGCTGTGACCCAGCAGAGCTGTTGGTTACTGTTTCACTTTTCTTTTTTTTTGAATGTATGAACAATATAAAAACATTATTATATGTGAACACAGTTTTCCATTTAAAATGTAAGAAGAGTGGGCATTTTAGCTACACTAGTCTGTTCAGCTCAGACACTGCATCCTGGGCTGTCTGACTGAGGTAACGCTGAGTCTGACTTCTGACTTCTACTTCCTGTCAAACGTGTGATATTAAAATGAAAACACAGGAACATTGTGTCAACACGAGCTTCACAAAAGCCACTCAAAATGAAGGGAAGCGGTCTCGGTGTGTTTTTGGATGTGAGCATGTCAATAATGAAACATGAACACAGTGGACGAAAAGTCATTCTCCACAGTGGAGAATACGCTCATTGAATGTGATTATTTTATTTTAAATTACATAATTTGTTAAAGCTGAAACTTCATATTACAGCTGCTGTACTTACATTTTTAATATTAATTTGTTGCAAAAAGTTTCAGATCTTGTATCAAAATTATATGTACAAATAAGACAACAGAATGAAAGACGGCATGCATGGTTTGCTGCTCAAACTAAGGTAGACATTTTAAGGTCTAATTAGAGATGAACTTAAACAAAAGCTCACATTGAACACATAACAGAGCAACGGGTTTGCCAACTTACAGTCATGCTGTCGAACATTTGAGTGCTGGTGTGGACAGATGAGATTTCCTGGGCTGAGAGAACAGGACTGATGTATTTAATAGTGAACTTCTCCACAGCGGCGCTCACTCTCTTTTCCTGGCTATTCCACCACAGCCGCACCATGGCAGGCAGGTCTTGCACTGTGCTGTAGTACACACTGCAAGCCAGGTGAGGGAGCTCCCACTCAACGCTGTCACACTCTGCAGGCAGGAAGCACAGGAGGGGATGTTTAAGTTTGTTTATCGATACAAAAGACGTGTGCGCTTTCAAGAGCAAGTTTGAGAACCCTTCGGAAATACCACATTTACAGCCTGAGGCTAAATGCTGCACTGGTCACTTTGCGTGCCCCTGGTAACATCATCACACAGCCGCGTCCAATTATGCTCATCACTGCGGCGCAGGTAGCCGCTGCAGTATTCTCCTTGACATTAGGTATCTCAACTTAGAGAATACCTCCACATCAGTGCTGATAAGAGGAGAAGTCGTCAAAACCGCAAGCGAAGATATTGCCGCGTGTGTTTTTCAAAGTTTTTCCCAGAAAGTTTCATCTTTTCAAACTGTTGCATCATCTCCTTCTGTGTAATCTGAATCTCTGAGCTTGTGTACTGACACATCATTAAAACAGCAATAAAAACCAACACGATCAATCAACCCAGCTGCGGCAGCAGCAGTTCAGCACACCAGGTTACAAAACTCGAGAGGTGTACGACTTGTAGAAATGCCGGCTATCAACAGCAGACATGACGTCAATTTGACATAAACTGTGTCGTGGCATTCAGAAGCCACCACACTGCGGGTATAAAATGGCCCTAAATGACTGAATTGATAATTCAAGAGCAGAAGAGGGAAGCGGGAGATAGAGACACAAACTGGATGCAGTGAAGCAGATACTAAACCAGTGTATTGTAATAAACAGAGAGCAGAGCACAAAGGCAAACGTGTTGATTTACCTGTTATCAGCAACCTTAACTTCACCTGTGGCTTTGTGGGTAACAACAGAAAGAAGAAAACCTCAGAAACAAGCATTAAGGTCCTTGCCCTTAAAGATAGGGTCATTCGGGAGGTGCTTGCTGCAGAGCAGCTGCTCCTCCACAAGGAGAAAGGAAAAAGGCCCAGGGGTTTGGACTGAACCGTTTTAGGCATCCAACTAGCACGCACACAACTAAATCAACAACATAAGTTTAGACAACAAGAAGATCTGTTTTGAAATGGCCAATTCAGAGTCATGACCTGAATTAACCCATGGGAGGCGCTGTGGCAAGACCTGCAACAGGCTTGTTGCAATTAGGACACACTGGAAAAATTGGTGACACCAGAAGAATGGTCATTAGTCACCACATTCACTAAAGACATGAAAAGTACAACTGTTTGGGTTTTTTTAGTTTAGTCATACTGAATTTGTCTTGTGGCTTAGATAAAAATCAGATGTATTTCATGAGTCATAATCACTGCTGAAATCTTGGTAATTCTAACAGGTTGTCAAACCTTCTCTTATAACTGTAGGTGTGTATGCACTTTGCTTACTGTCAACAGCCAGATTCAGGCTCTCCGTAAAGAAGGTTTTGGTCTCCCTTGCCTCTGCCTCCTGGCCTGGATAAGCCGGGTTCTCGGGCATCAGTTTGAAAAGGTGGAGGAGGAGTTTGTTAAGGGAGCAGCTTCTCTTAAGGTACTGGGCATAATTGGCACGTAGCTGCAGAAATCATTAACAGAAGTTAATCTGCTTGCTTGTATTCTCTCATACAATTAAACTCAAAGTCAAAATATATCAAATATATTTGATCGTGTGACTCACATGAGATGGTGAGGATTTGAAAAAAGTGAGAAGCAGCTTCCAGGCCAGCAAGTAACCTAGTATGAAGGAGTACTCCACGCTGAGAGGCTGGACCACTGCGTACTCTCCCACCTGAATGCCTGATAGGATGTTATCACACAGCTCTTCACAGGCTGACAGGATGGCCATCAGAGATGCTGGAGGAGAACTGAGCACATTAAAAACATTAAAGCTCGTCAATATTTGTATATGAAAAAACAATGAACGCACAAAACAAACTATTGCACTTGTGCAAAAACCACATTAACAAGACAATCCCAAAATACTTACAGGCATGGCTCATCTCGGTCATCATCTGACTTATTGTTGTCTCCTTCTCCATCACACTCGGGCAGCTGAGGCATGACCCTGTGTCGACAAGAAGAAAGTATATTCATTTTTTCCTTGTTTTATACCTTGTGGTATATGTGAGGGGACTATGTGCAAACACCTGCAGGCACTTAATGGTTTCAGGACAAATATAATACTGTTATTATGACTCATCATGAGGGCAGTTTTAGGCAGAAACTTCACAAAATCCTTACTTTTCCAATATGTGGTAGACAGAGATCTGAAGGGGTCTGGCCTTAAACAGCAGCAGAGGACAGAAAGTGTTGAGGAGCGTCTGAAGAGGCTCTGGCAGGTTCGTTTTTTGGTCGGCTATGAAGCGTGGTGGCAGTGAGTTTTGGGTTAGCTGCTGCACAGGTACATACATCAGTGCAACACCAACTGACTGCAGTACTGCCAAAGGGAACACGGGGTCATCCGGTTCAGCAAACACCTCTGAATAACATAACAAACAAAAGGATTATGACTATTACAACACAGGACTGCATAAAATGTTCTTCACCTGCTTGTTTAACTAAACATCATCATCTTCATAAAGCGGTTCCCGTATAATCTGGAGATTTGCTTTTTGCTATCAATTAATTCTTTCTACTTAGTATGCACTTGTGGTAACCACTACATGGAGCCACTGAAGAGAAGTTCCTTTTCATCAGCCAACTCGGCGGTGATACGCTACGTCGCAGCTTGTGAGGGCAGGAAACCGGCGCTTCAGTGGGGATCGCCTGGAGTTGAAGGGTTAACATCTGGGCAGCGCCAGACAATTCAAATAAAAGTACCAGTGGGACAGGACGCAGCAGGAATCTACTCTACATTTCATTCTGAGAGCGAGGTATGCTCTCTGAGCAACATAAGAATGTTTCATTTTACATTTGTCCACATGACTTTCACATTTGGAGACGTGACTGAGGTATCAATTTCAGACTGAACCTCAGGATCCAAAATGTACTGTTCAGTTATGCAGAGGATGTGTACTGTCTAACATTTAGCTAAATTGAAAAAATAAATAAAGATGTTTCAGTGTTTCTAAAATAACACCCACACACATACCTGTGATACTGATGGGCAGTGGCAACAGCAGGTTGTAGATTCCCTCTACAAAGAAATCTGTCCATTCACCAGCCAGTTCTGGTGGCAGCTTCTCCACCATATTGGACGAAGATAATGTTGTGAAGAACTGGTTCAGCTTCACTATCAATCGAGCGTTCTCACACACGAACAGCTGCACCCACGGGTTCCATAGACTTCTTACATTCTCACTGGTAGTCTGAGATTGGAAGCAAGCAAACAAAGTCAAAGACTGTGAGAAATAAACATTATGGGAGTAACAGAGTATCATAACAAAGACTAACAATTCAAATACAGCAAAAACAAAATCAGTCATTTTCACAGATGAACTCCAAACCGTGTTGGGACTCTATAGTGTGAAGACAGCAGGGTAAAATCCATTTACTGCCTGATCGTACTGATTTGGGCATTTCTGTTCTCACGTACGGCTCAGCAGGGTAACGTTTAGAAAGATTTAGGGCTGCGGTGCATGTGTGAAAACGGCTTATCTATGAGATATGTCTCACCTCCAACCATGCTAACATAGAGCACAGCAAGAAGTCCCACTGGCTTCCCCCAGAACCGCCGGAGAGTGAGTCACCAGCCAGGACAGGAAACGCATTATCTCCACACTGAGGTTCAACTGCTCTGAAGTTGCTTTAGACAGGTCACTAAAACATGTAAAAAAGAAAGAAATGTTGTCAATATCAGTAGAAAACACACAACATTAAAACCAAGTATTTTACTTTATTGAGGTACCATCCTTTATTATATGTTTTTTTTAACTGCTCTAACAAAAGAACTTACCAAATCTGGGATAAACTGAGTCTAGTTTATCTAATCTTATCTTATCATAGCACTAGTTTTCCAGCATATTACACAGATGCTGGTGGTACATGTGGTATGTGTCAAATTAACATTCACATAAATCATCTCATTGGGTAGGTACAAACCACATTTTACCAGGAACCCCCTACAAGAACAACATTTTGGGAATGCTTGGACCCGGTGATCATTTTCCTGCTTCCAACACATCAACTTCAAAAACTGACTGTTCATTTGCTACTTACTTTATCACACCCCGTGACCAGTGAAATGAGATAACCAATTAGCATTGGTTCTGTCAAGGGTGTTGATAGTGGTTCTAACTGATGTATATAAACTTTGTGTTTCAAGAGATAAATAAATGGCTTATAAAATTACATTACCAGCTAAAGAGGAACCAGTCCTCCCTACTGTTCCTCCATTCCATCACAGTGGCCAGGATAGCCTGCACAACCTCATCTTCTACCTGTGTGTCGGCTTTTAGACAGCACAGCAGCACTGCCAGACACCCATACACATCTGAAACAAACAGGCACAATTATTATTATTCACTTAGCTATCTGTGCATTTGTATATATATTTATACGAGTGTTCTTACTTTCATCCTGTTGCCAGTTGACTAATCCAGCTGTAGCCAATGCTACAAGGCTCTCCCTGTCTTGATTGTCCATAGTGGGGCAGAGGACCTGGAGCGTGCTCAGTTTGCTTTGAGACACTGGGAACAAACTGGTCAAACACAGAAAATTATGAATATGCAACAGTTACAAGAATAGCCACACAACTCTAAATGTGAAGTCTATGCATTTTAATTATTTTAACAGATTAATTTCTGACCTGTTTGCACTACAATAAAGCTTTCTCACAGCGGCACCTTCCAAGCTGTTGCTGCAGATGTAGTGTTCTAGAGTCAGAGACCACAGACCACCCTCTGTCACTGACCTAAATTGCAACAAAACAATATTACAAAATAATAATCAGTGAATAGTGTCTTAAATTACTGCCTAGAAAATGAGACACAAATTAAAGGCGGAGCTAATGACATAAATAAAATATTTCCTATGGAGCTGAAAATTCACTAAATCAATGACACACATGTCTTCAATATGTATAAAAGCTGTTTATTTGGATTTTTATAACACATGTTGGTCTTGCCAAGTACTAAATGAATCTGTTCTTTGTCAGGAATTAGTGATTAAATACCACCTTGTGTAGAGAGTCTCCAGGAGGGTTTTCATTGGAACCTGGCCATTAAGCCCTTCTGACAGGCCCCAGTCAGTCAGCATGTTGTGATATGTAGACACCACAGTAGGACTATAGTTTAACTCCTTACACCACTGCAGTGCGTACAGTAGTTCTGAAACTAGTGAACAAAGGGCAAAATAAAATGTATTAAACAGCATTATAATCTGTTAAGTGAAAAATGTGTCTCTGAAACAAAAAAGCATAATGCATATGAAAGTAAAACCCACAAATTTGAAGGAAGAAAGTTCTGTCCAGTTTGCCTACCTGTGAATGTAAGGTTTGGTAGGAGTGAAGGACTTTCTGCCTCATTCTGGCCACAATGTATGAATGCAACTCTCTGTGCCACCTTCCCTAAAAGGGCACAGGCACATAGGTGGGCTGGCAGCCTGCTCAACTCCCTGAACTTCCAGATGTCCATGGTGGTTTTTTCACAAATGTCTCGCAAACGGCTAGACAGTAAAGGGCTTTTGATCCACTGAAGACAGAGAAAAGGGGGGACTGTGCATTAATATCAAATGTGTACTGTGCAGAGTTTAATTAAAGCCAATTTCTTTCATAAAAATATGAACACTGTATGGTAGCGTCCAAATTTTCCCATTAATAAAGGTGATGCATTGGGTTTCTGACCTGAGGAGGTAAGGCCTGCCTGATTCTTGTCCATTCTGCCAGGCTAGGCATCAAGAGGGTGAAGAACTGGATGATGATGGGTGAGGCCTGATCGCAGACAGAGATGACCGTCTCCACTATGCTTTGTACAGCCAAAACTAGAACCCGTAAGCTATAACAAAATTACAACAACAATTAACTACAACAAAGCCTTGGAAAAGATTCTTAAAAGATGGATCAGACTCATTAAACAGGCCATATTTTGTTCAATTACCAACAAAGTTGCTTTATTATAAAGCATTTGCTTACCCTTTGATATCCAGAGAGGTGCCAAGCAGCTGCTTCCTCACCCAAACAGCTGCACTGTGAAGGAAGCCGCCTTCTTTGACCTCATATTCACGGTGTTGGACCAATGACTGGACCCCAGCCACACATACTTTCTTCAGTTTATGTAAAAGTGAATCTATGAAAACAATACCAACACCAAATGAGTTGTTGTTTTTTTTGTTTTTTTTTTAAAAATCATACTCGACAAGTATGCATGACATTTGTACCCACCAGATAAGTGAGTGTGTGCCTGATCTTTGGCGGTGAGCTGGAAGACCGTAAGCAAGAGCTCCTCAGCAGAGAGTAATAGAAGACAGTCTTGTACAGAAGAGAAGAAAGTGGAAGCCACATCACAAATGAAGGAGATGAGTGGCTCCATGTTGCCTGCATCTGACAGACTTTTGGTCTCAGACAGAGTGACGTGGAGCTTCTCCAAGATTTTCTCCATGTACACCTCTCCTATCAGAGACTCTGCGTATGCAGAACAGACAAAACGTGATTTGAGTAAAAAAGTCTTCACTTTTTGCAAAAATTTTTTTTTTTTAAATTGGTGATGTGTGTGTTTATGTTCACCATTGTTGTGGTGCTGAGAGAGGACCAGGCTGATAAGCGTCCAACTGTGGCCGCTTGTAGAAGAGATGGAGCTGCAAGAGCTGCTCCCCATCTTGCACAGCTCCTCAGTCAATCCTACAAGTCGTTCACCCAGAACTGAACCTTTTAGCCAATCACTACAGCTCTTCAGAGTCTCTGGATCTGTACATGCCTGAAAGGACAGATAACAGAGCAGCACAGAAATTCATAAATTAGATATATACGTAAGGAACAAACTCACAGAAATTGATGTAAAGTCAGTGGCACATACCCTTTGTATGATTTGCAGGATAACCCCCCATGACAAACCCATCTTTAAAAAAAAAACAGTGAATAAAGATTAACACAGAAAGAGCAGCAAAACTGGAGATGAATCTAGAGCAAATGCAGAATCCTGATGATACTGAAACAAGTTTCATGTGATGACATCTGCATCTTACTGTGGTGATATGGTTGAGGATGCGGTTGGTCTCCTGCCGGCTGCAACAGTGGAGTGAGCTGAAGACCATCTCCACCAGGTGTTCAGTGTCTGTGCGTCCATTTTCAGCCAACCACACCACAACCCGCTCCAGCAGGAACTGCACTGCTGGATTCCCCTCATCCCTCTGCTTATCTTTTGTCATTTTGTCATCCAATTCAACCAATGTCTAAGAGAAGCACAGTTAAGAGAAAATTTTTAAATCATCAATCAACTATAAGAGCTGGTAAGAATGAAATAGTTTTCACTGTTGAATCCAAAGTGTGATACAAGTGTTCCTTCATGTTTAAGACTTCATTATAATTACAGATAATTAACATTACTGTCAGCACTCCTGCAAATCATACCACCTAATTGTAAACGCAATATTTTCACAGATTTTGCTATTACGAAGCCAAATTCATTGGGTGTAAGAAAAAAAATAATGAAGATTAGCAGAACATAACTGAGGAAAATCAAAGAAAGGAACAAATGATTGGAATTAAAATTCACTTATTTGCACTTTAAAAAAAAAAGACTTACACTGAAGATTCTGGGTGTGTGGAAAGACCGCATGAGATGGGAGAGGAAAACAAGATGTCTTTCTGAGTTTTTCTCATTCACATGCACCAGGCACAGCTGTGCCAGCTGGCACACTACATCTTCAAAATGCTGCGTCTGTAGGGACCCAAAAGCTTTCTCATTCACAAGCTCTGACACCGCCTGTGCAAGCTTCTCTGCACCATCCCCCTCAACTCCAGTTTTCTCATTTTCCTCTGGTTTAGAGAAACACAACCTGACAGATTTCTTCTTGTGTGCTTGCTTTTTGTTTGCCCTCTCAGGATAACGCATCACCTGGAGAAATACAAGACAGAATAGATTTGTTTTGGCATCACTTTATGTGTTACCCAATGACCACTTTTTTAGATATAAATTGCACTGACAGTCATATGGATCTTCTGCATCCTTTGTGCTAAAATTGACATTTCTGTGGAGAATACATCTGAGCAAGAGCCTTTTCTAAAGTAAGCTTACATGCAGCAAGGTGGCTATCCCTTCCAAAGCCTGTGGATCTGCCTCCTCGTTGTCAACATAACGCACACACAGAAGACCAAGGTCCTCCCAGAAGTCTGTCAGAAGTCTTTCAAAGACATCCTTGCTGTCACCGCCTTCACCTCCCCTTTGTAAACCTACCCTCTTCTCCCAGGAAATAAGCATTTCAGTGACCGAAAGGAAGAGGGGACCATTCTGAAGGGAAGGATTTCTGAGAGCATTTTCAAGTAGGGGTAGAAGCTACAACAAGACAAAAAAAAAAAAAAGGTAAGAAGATCTGAACCTCACTAGATTTACCACTGTGGGAAAAGCATGCGTGACTGTGTGACTCCACCTGCTCTGAAGTAAGCATGCTTCTGAATTTCCCCTGGTCTTCTACGTCTTCTGCATTTTGCAGTATGCAATATCTCAAGCACTCAACAAAAGATGTCACTATCACCGCACTTTCTGATGGGCTTGTTACTGCACGCTCACTAGACACACTGAGACAAACACAAATTTGAGGTTATATAATGCAAAAATATTACTCATAAGTTATAGCAAGTATAATAAGTATATTATTCATCAAATGCCTTGCAAAATAATTTATTACACTTTCTCTATGTATTAACCTATTAATTTGACTTGTACAATTTTCAAATATGATATACATAATACATGCATATTTTCATAATGTATTTCCCTTAAAATATACACAGACACACACACAGACTAATTACCCTTGTATGAATGTGGTGAAGAACGTGGTGTAGAAGTCCAGCTTTGGATCAGTGACCTGTGGCGGCAGTTTACTGAGGAGCGGCATCAGATTAGGATGGAGCGCTTTAGCCATGCCTTTGCCGCCTTCTTTTAACAGCGCCCAAAGTTTGGGCAAGAAGCCTTTCTTGGCATTCACATGTGTCCAGCAATCCTAAAACAGAAACACAAACCTCCAAGATTAGATGCAAATAAACAATAAAATGGCACAACAAAATGAAACACATCTACATAACTGTAGCTCTTCTGGTGTTGCTTAATGTCATGCCTCCTTCCACTGCTGATTAACTTCACTGTAATAACAGAAATATAATTCCATTATCATTATTGTATGCCAGATGTGATGTTTCAAATATGAGCTTACAGGGATTGTTGACACAACATGGAGAACAGCTTCCCACACGGGGGGCAGCACTACAGGATCCGTGTCATCAATACTGAGGATGACGGCAGGACAGAAACGTGCTGCTTCAGCCTGGACCAGCCCTGGCGTGAACTCACACAGAGCGCACACCATCTCAAAAAATGCCCCTCTCACCTGTGGATCCACATGTTTCAGTTGTAATTTTTATTAGATATGTAATATGTGCTTTCTGTCAGCACAAACAGATGTATTGTAATTTCACACAGTTGTCTCAGAAGTCAGGAATTTGCCAAAACATGCAAACAAAACAAAAATAATTAACACCCTGGTGCATTTAAAGCATTCTGGTGGCACGACAGCCCAGCAAGATCACTTTGTTTTATTTGCATACTGTAAATACAAAACAAATGATGCCTATTCAGTGCTATTACCTGTGGAGTTTTGTGTTTGCCATACTTCCAAAACTTCCCAGAATTAACAAGATGTGCTAGTCTTTTCTCCAGGGTCGCCCTGTCGTCATCCTGAATCACTAGGGAGAGAAGTCTCTTCACTCCCAGCAGAGAACTGGTCAGCATGCGCACATATTTGGCTTCTCTCTCTTCTTCTGTCAGACTTCTAGAGAACAGGGGGAATGAGTGCCTCAGCAAAGACAGAATGCATTATCACGGTGCCACACAGTATGAGGGATGAACACAGGCACTATAATCAGATAAAATCTTAACATACTGGGAATCGCTCAGTGTGTCGGCCGTTTCCTTCAACAAAATATCTTGAAGTACCTGCAATGTAAAAACAACAATTTCACATTAAATTCAACTAAAGCGCAAAATCCCCATGTGCACACTGATGCCACCACTTCTACTCACATTAACGATCTCATCCTTGCAGAAGCTGATAGCTTCAGGCTGCTTTGCGGGCGAGAAAGCAGCCTGGAAGGCCTGGCACGCAGCTGAGGCTGCAGGTGTGTAGGTGTCGCACTGGGACAGAATCCAGTGACCCATCAAGCTTTTCAGAAATGGGGCCAAGCTGCGACGGACTTTTAGCACCAGCTGTTCAAATGCCTGCTGGGTAGCCTCCCTAATGCGTCGATCATGATCCTGACAGAAATTATAAAGACAAAACCTTCTTAATATAGACACATCCCGAGAACTTAAAACACATTTAAGTCTCATATAAAACATTATCCTAGTGTAGTTTTGGGCAGCCACTTAGTAACAGATGTTTTAAATTCCCAATCACACATTTGATATTTACACATTGATAAAAATGGGTTAACTGGCTTGTGTCTGATAGGAAGAGTGGAATAGCACACAATCTACAATTGTGGAGTTTCTGAGTGTTTTTTTAATGCACTAAAACGAGATCATTTCCAGAATGCTAAAAAAAGAATATATGAAACCTAGACAGTCATATCAAGAAAGACCAGCTCACCACTGATATTTTGCAGTAAATACGTGGCCAGTACGGTAGAATCCCTTTTACAACTTCAGCATCCCGTTCCTGACACATGGACCCAAAATCCTGCACAGCCTGAGAAGATTACAGATAATCACTAGACAGATTTGAACCAAAACACATCCTGAGGAGACTTCCAATATATTGAAGGGTCGACTGATTTTCATGTCCGCGCTCTATTTTATGTTACTGTATGTAATATATGAGGGTGATTTTTTTTCTTTTTACATAGCAATTTTGTGTTTCAGTTAGCTCCATAAATATTTGAACAATGGCACAGTTTCTGTAATTTTGTCTCTGAACACCTACAAACTGCACTTTACATCAAACAGTCAAGATCTGACTGAAATGCAGACTTTCAACTTTAATTCAAGGGGTTAATCAAAAGTATAGAATTCACCATTTAAGAACATACAGTTCCCTATATCCAGAGACTCTGACAGTTGGTTTCATGGTTGGGTGAGGACTGTTCCCTCATTAAGATCTGGAGTTCACTGTTCAGCAAAACTCTCAATATGAGGTCCAAAGAGAAGTCGATGTAAGCCAAAGAGAACATCAACAATCTGCTTATATAAGTCTGCTAATATAGTAATTTATTATTATATTGTGCTGAATTTAGTGTGTCTGGCAGCAGGTAGAATAACAATCAGTTAAAGTTACAGCTGAGGTTTAAACTCACTTTAAGTCTGGTGACAACATCCCTCTTCGACAGTTTTCTGAGCACCAGGCGGAAATCAGCATCTACCAGGCTGTCTATGTCCTCCGCGCCGTGGACAGCTGGCACATAACATAGCTCCGAAGTAACGGCCGAGCTGAAGCCCACAAACGCCGGGATTACGCCACCTTCCCGGGTCAGCACCTCAGCAGCTCGGCCGCTATTGGACGGCTAGTGGCAGGAGGGGAAAAACACGTAGTTAGAGGCATTTATCAACGTCTCGCCACGCCTTGCGATAACCAGAAGTTTATATTAGCTCGTTTTCGAGTTTGTTGTTAGCAATTTTAGCTTTTGTCTTCAATACTGTGCCTTAAAGCCAGTGATAGCAACTTACCCGAACATTTCCTTTAGTTCGTTGTTTGTTCTTACCCCCCATGGGCACTTATTAACCTCTAAAGTGTATATTTTCTATGATAACTCTGTAGTTACTAGTGCTGACAGCATTTCATTACACAGACCCAAAGCCAGCGTTCACGCTTATGTTCCGGGAAGTCTCGACTTTTTTTTACATTTCAAAATAAAGAGAATCGAATAGAATAGAATGCTTTGTCATTATTCATAATGTACGAGATTGGAGGGCTACTCCTGTTCAGTGCCATGTAGCAGAAGTCACACTTTCTACAATATAAAATAAAACTTCTAAAATATATATAATTGTGTGTTTTTTACTTGTGCTTTTACTTACAAATACACCGTTTGAATCACCTGTGCCTACTTCCGTTCTAGATTTCTTCTTCTTGTCTATTTGAAGTGAGCTAGCTGCACTGCTGGCATCTTTGCTGCCCTCCACAGTGCAGACTGCATATCCATGACTTGTGATCCGTCCTTTACAGATAAAGGGTGTTTGTTCATTTTGGACCAGGGGTGTTGCAGAAGCCTCCTCTGGATGATATTTGGAAAGTGTACTTTGTATACTTGGTAGATTTTATAAATGTAAATTGGAGATGTGATACACTGAACTGGCATTTTTATTATTTTCCTGAATAAAAATATACCATAAAAAAGCTACTATGATACTTTGAGGTAACCAGAAATGCTGTAAGAACTCTTCTACATTTGGATTTGTTTTAATATGCCCCATTTGTACACAAATCAAAAACACTTCAAATAGCTGCATTATATTTCTGCAGTTTATCACAGTTCTTTTGACAATTTTCCTTGACTATGAATTCTGTGCTGCATTTTTTTCAGTCATAGTTTCTGGAAAACAGGCTGAAGTATGTGTGGAATTAAACAAAAACTGACAATTCAGTAATTTGTACGTAACGAGATGCAACTATTTTACATTCCATAGGCTGATTTAAACTTTTTTAATAAGCTGTCTTGCTTGGTCAAATGGGGGGAAATTGCAATGCACTGCTGTAATTTGTGCTGCACACTGAAACTTTACATAGGAGCCTTTGACTCTGTGTTTGATCACTGTGATCATTCATCAGTCAGTAAAACATTAATTCACACTTTTAGGAGAACATGAAAGACTCAATCTTTTTATACAGACATCTTTACCTTTCACAAAAAAATAATAAATATATAAATCAAAACCAAAGACAGATCGAGCTGAGTGTTTCTTTTATTCACAGAACACAGCCACAAGTGCTCCAATGTGGCAGCAAATTCTTCAATTAACACTGTGGATCAGTGAAAGGGTTCACCAGTAAATTTAGATTAAATTTCCATGAGCTCATCAGAAAGAATACCACTGAGTTTGAATGCGACACAGATGCACAGCCTATGGCTGTATATCCAAGTAACCAAACTGTTTATATCCAAAGTCAGACTTATAATCACTGCAAAACTCACTGCAATAGTAAGTCCACTGACCAAATTCTCTCTTCAGACTGCAGCATAGTATGTGATTACATGTAACATTAAATATGTTTTAAATAACCCCACCTTTTTAAAATATCAGGCAGAGATGTGTTTACAGACAATCTGCACATTTTAAACAAGTTTAAAGTGATCACGTTACTGCTCTGCATGTTCTGTGTGTTCATTTCCCTCATTACAGCGACTGAATTAATAATTTGGTTTTTGTGTGCAAGTAAAGTGTCTCAGTGCGGTTTATAAGTGAACTTACTATGCTTCCATTAATGTCAGTGTGAAATGACTAATTTATTCTGGGGTCAGATATATTATCACATCAATTTGCCCGCAAATAACTTCTAAAGTTGCCAAGTATCTCTTAAGGTGGAAAAATGAATTAAAATAAATACCATCTATCACCATTCGAATAACTGGCTAAAACTGTACCTCTGTTTTATATCAGAGAATCTACATCAATCTCCCACTGCTACTATGGTTAAATGCTCTGATAAGGCTACAATATTACACGCCCCACTGCCTTAAAAATACACATTCAGAAATGATCAGGGTGTAAAATTCATGTCTGCTCTTAAATCAAGGTCAAAACTCACCATCATGGCTACTCCAACAGGAGCTGTGAGTTTTAATCTCTGAATACAAGCACTCAAACACCACAAAAATCAGAAAAAGCTAAATGGCAACTTAAAATCCAGACTATGATCATTAAAGAATAAAAGGAATGTGGTTGAAACACTACATGATGTAATTTGTATTTTCAGAAGAATTCATTTCATTTTTTTGTTATTGAAGGAACTGTCCCAGCTGCTAGCGTACTACACGTTTTCAAATACAAATTGATAATCTGGCAGAACATAAAAGAAAGATCTGTTGTTCATTCAGATGATTCGTATTGTTAGTATGTGTCTTATATTTAGAATTTTCATTAGGATTTACAAACCTTTATATTAATATACATGTCAATTCTGACAAAATGACAGATTTTGAATGACATAGTAGCATTTTTTTTCTTTAACAGTTCCCAGTACCTGTAAGTTCAGTCTTTGTCAGTAAGTGTGTTTCTGCTGCTCAACAACTAACACTCTGCTTTGGACACAGCTTAGACGTAATCCAAAGCATCCTTTTTCATAACACACCACTGCTCTTAAGCAGCATCACACCTTTAAACACACCCTTGAGTTCCTCAGAAAGAACAACCAGGCTGTCAGTTTCACATTGAGTTAACCCCAAAGTCACTCCAAGAGCTTGGTCCCAAATCATCCAAGTTGAACGTCACCTCCTGGTAGAAGCACTGTGTTGCTGGGCACCGTGGTGTAACGGGGGTCCAGTTTGGGTACAAAGCCTTTAAAGTCCCTGGAAGCCTCTGTCCCAAACACATCTAGCAACTGTCGGTTCATCAGAGCAAACCTAGGAAAGCAGACAGAGAAGCATCACCTGTACAGTATTATTAAAAGACACCACTAAGGAGGCTGATGCTGAATAAAAGTGACAACTGATCTAAAACATTGCTTGTGTATACAGAATAGCTACAGAGTAACTACCTTAGATACCTTCCTGTATTGTTTGGGTCAAAGCCTGGTTAACAACAAATCACAAACTTCCACAGCACATCACAATCTTCCTGAAATCCTGCCACCAGCACCTGACATCTGACTTACTGAGTTACTGACCCTCTTTTCCCTTTTAGTAACATTTAAATAATTATCTGGTTATATGTACAAAGTGAGGGTTATATGTTCAATGGGGGAAATAATCATTTGATCCCCTTCTGAATGTGTACATTTGCTCACTTCCAAAGAAACAAAGCGCTTTGTACAACATGCCTCATTCACCCATTCATACAAGCACCTTTTTCTACATTCAAGAGAGCAGCTTGGGGTTCAGTATCTTGCCCAGCGATACTTTGGCATGCAGACTGGAGCAGCCAGGGATCGAACCACCAACCTCCAGATTAGTAGGTGACCTGCTCTACCACCTGAGCTACAGCCACCCCTAACAGTCTCTAATATCAACCAAATATCCAGAAAAAACACATTACATAAAGGCTATAAATTGATTTGCATGTCAATGAATAAAATAAGTATTAAATTTCCAAGCAAAACATGAATTATTACATGGTGGAGAAACCCTTGCCGGCACAGCAATAAGACATTTCTTGTAGTTGGTCACCAGGTTTGCACACATCTCAGGAGGGACCTTGGCCCACTCCTCTTTACAGAAACTCTCTAAATCCTTTAAGTTTCTTGGCTGCTGCTTGGCAACTCGACTACCTTAAAAATTAGAGACTGTTCATTTCTTTGTAAGTGAGCAAACTTATAAAATGATCAGAGGATCAAATAATTATTTCCCCCCACTGTATAAAGTGACCACTTTACAGATGGCTCCTTCATGGGGACACTGCTCGATAGCTTCCAGATTTGTTACCTGCCCTGAGTTAAACGGAGCAGGAACTTCCAGTATGTCGGCCTGAGGTTTTGCACTTCCATCACTGCCTGTGTAAAAGTAATATGTCAAGCATTAGCTATTTGCTCCGCTAAAATAATAACAATGAAAAACTGTGTAAAGCATATTTATGTGAGTGAGTGTGCATGTTTACTTACAGCTTGGAAGCAGATAGCAGTGGAGACGGCATATATGATTGTGTCTGCATGAGGAATGTATGGTAGCCGGCCAGCCTCAATGCCCTTGAAGTAGATAGTCTAAAGAGCGGAATGGGTGTGTTAATACTATAAAGTGCCAGATCCGCAGACATGTATAACATACTACTATGTTACAGCATGTTGTACAAGGTAAATTTATTTAAATGCTAAAGTTTCAGAAACATGGCCGCAGCACCCTTGGCTTTGTAATGGCTTGCTAAAAGTATGAACATATACAGTCTTCAAATATCCAGAGAAACCTGCTTTTGTGTTTGTATGTAATCACCATACACACCCTGGTGAAGGTGACTGAACACTTATAAAAATGTGGCATTTATCAATAAAGCATTCACATCGTATTAATGTGGGTTTATTATTTAGGAGCTGAATTTTATATTGTTTCCAAAAGTTAATTATTTAATATTTAATTAATTATTTAATTATTTTTTAAACCTTACATTTCATTGAGAGTTCAAAGACAACATATCAGTATAACACTTTTTTTTTTTTTGTGATACAATATATAAATCTGTTCCACAAATTTTGTCTGTATTTTTGTTTTTACCTCCACCAGCTTAGAGAAGAGATACATGGATATTGTTGTGCTTTTGTAGAAGAACATTGAAACTCCAGCCAGGAAGCCTTCAGGGACAAGAGAGAAAGAGAGATGGCACGTCAAAAGAAATGACTCAGCAAAGGCATGACAAATTCCCGAGGAGGATTACTCTGCGGGGATTTTATGTGACAGTTTACACAATCCTGTCTCACCAGCTATCAGCGCATGGAGTTCATCATCAATGTTACGCATCCAGCGCAGCAAGCAGCTTGTTCCCTGAGTGAAAGAGAAACACAATATAAGACAACATAGTGAGGTTAGACAAGAAGAACACTGGAGATGAGAAAATCAAATGTGTGAGAAGGAAAGCTTAGAAATACACAGCTTAATTCAAAACTGTTAATAAACAGCTGTTTAGAAATATTTTTGCCAACCAAGCAACGGGGGGGGGGGACACTAATAGAAAGTAAAACAGCACATTAAATCTACCTTATAGATACTGACGAAGGAGCCTAGAAAGACCCCAAGCTGGAAGTTCTCTTTGTTGTAGAAGAGGGAGGGGAGTCGGGAAGGTTTTGAGAACATCTGTCTGAATGCTGACGGCACTTTAAGTAAACACTGAATCACGTAGCCGACACTGAACATCCTGACAAAACCCTAGAGTGACAAATGATAACAAATCTTAATCAAGTCTAATTATTTGAACTGTAAATGAATGAGTATTATTAGGGCACCATAAATGAAGAGGATCACACAGAAACTAATATCCTGGATAGAGGGAAGCTTACTTTGACACAATAGGACATGCAGTTGTCATTGTAATGTTTGCAACATCTGTGTCTTGGCCCCCGTTTGCATCTGGATTATTTAAAAATCAAAACAAAAAAAAAAACTGTTAATGTAAGCTACAACTTAACACAAAGCCATGTGTGACTGTTGTCGGCTGTTTTCTCTCACATTGATTCAAGCAGCTCTCTGGTGGAGACTAGAAGAGTCTTTCTTCTAGGGTCAGGCTTTTCTGCTGATGGTTGTAACTCATCAGCTACCACTGAGTGTGTTGGGATCTCTTCTTTCCCAATGATGAATCTATGATGGGGAAAAAGCACACCACTTCTATAAGCTTTTACCAAAACCATCAGAAGGGTAAATGAAGGCATCATTAGGAACAGGAAAAGCTTACTTCAATGCAGAGGCTGCAAAGCCTTTGAGACCATCTTTACTCCTGTGGTATAAAACAAAATTCATCTGAAACTTAAAACATTTACTCCTGTTTTTTGTTTAATATTTGAAGACCAATTCTAAACCACAGTTCACTGTAACAATATGTCCACTGTGCTGCTCTGACCTGAAGAAGAACATAAAGAGTGATGCAGTAATGCAGAACAGGAGCACCTAAACAGGAAGTAGAGAGAGAAGAAGAATCAAACCTATGACTCATTTCACTATTATACAATTTGGTCAGAACTGTAAAGAAAGTCTTTTTTTTGTATCAGTTTAAACTGTACTGAAGTCAGTTCACAACTGGACTTCCCTGTAGAAGTCACATTGCATGAGATTCACATTCACCTGCATTATTAGATTGCTGACCCCACAAAAGAAAATATTATATTTATATATATATATATATATATATATATATATATATATATATATATATATATATATATATATAAATAAAGTGAGGTCAGCAGTAATTTGCATTATCTAAACCTACCACTGATAACAAGCTGGTAGCTTGCCCCGCCCTTTGAGCCTACCTCGCCATGTTTAATGGGTTTGACGATGCCTCGTGTCACTGCCATGCGAAAAAGAGTCTCAGTGGCCTGTGAACAACGTGAATAACATGTATGCTACTAAAAATGTGGAAAAGGCAGACACACAGTAGAGTTCACACACAACAAGTAATGTTCAAAAGGAGCAGTTCTTACAAGATTTGCCATGTATATTGTCAGCAGCCCTCTCCTGTTAGGATGAGAAGAAAGAAGCAGGTTTTCATCAAATAAATGCTCGACAGAGCTGAAAAAAATAAGCTCTATATGTATGAAATGTGTTTGACACTAGGAGAAGCAAGGAAAATGGAGTGAAAAGCAGCACACGCGTTTCTCACCTGCTCTTGCGCTCCAGTAGGATGGCAATATAGGAGGCAGGCAGTGCTGAGCCAAACCCGACAGACCAGGAGTAGAAGCCTCCCAAAAGTCTCCTGTAGTTAAAATACACCATTATTTCCATCCATTTTCTTCACTTCTGTTTTTTTCCAACTGGAACTTAGTGAAGTCAAGCGCACACTGTCAGCACAAGATTTTGTCAGCTCTTCCAGCTTCCATTTTCCCATCAAAAGGGAAGTATTATCTAAGTGTTTAAAATGTTTGCATGGCCCTGGAAAGTCTATGTGGTGCTTTTTGTGCTTTAATGGTATCTGTGCAGTTTCTGACAGGATACCTTTAAAACAGTTCCCGTTTTGTGTACCTCGACAGCACAAATACATTCACACTACTTCACTACGGTGCTGGTAATGAGCAAACCGTTGGTTTTTGGACTACAGTTTTCAAGCCCCAAGTTTGGCATTTTGACTGTCGCCATCTTATTTTATAGAAAGCAGAAGTGACTGGGAAACAAAGGACAACCCAAGTTCATACTGTAGTCAGTCTAAAGCATACCATGCTTCTAAATGTTACTTTCAGGTATTCCCTTATTCACAAGGGATTGCCTCAGCAGGTAGCTCCACATGTTTGATTTGGCAGATTTCTAGACGCCCTTCCTGATGCAAACCCCAATGGATTTGTGTTTCTTCTTGGAATCACATATTAGACAAACCACTCCACTACACATCCTTTAGTTTTACTCTAAATGGAAGAGCAATTTACAAAATGAACATTGTTCTTTATTAAAAGACATGAAAACAGCAAACAAGATTGTAACCTCATCAGGAAAATGTTTACACAGGGCATAAACCACGTTAGTGGTAGGGCTACTTTCTCATAGATGTCTACACAGTCTAAATTTTTTTGAGGAGTTGCCCCCTGCTGAGCCTTAGAAAAAAGACAGGTTACAGCAGTGTGTAAATTTTACTAAGTCTGACCTGAAAGGTTGCCAGTGCAGCATAAATGTAAAAGTGACCAGGGTGGCTATTCAAGCTGACAGGTTAAAGGAAAGGAAGCACCCATGGAAGAGGCTAAACGGATTTCAGCTTCCCTGGGTGCGGTTTACAGAACATGACTGGTCATGCTCCATTTATGATATATCATGACCCATTTCACTTTCAATTTCAGTGACAAACATTATCTTGTATTTTCTTGATCTTGATTTTATCCAAAACTTGAGTTTACTAACCTGAGAATGCAGAAGAAAACGATGTAGAGACCCCCATTGGTGGTTAAGAAAGAGGTAGACCAAAGGATCTCTGGGATAAGCCTTTTTAAATAGTAATCCTTCTTCCTTCTCCTTAGAACTGCTGCTATCTGTAAAGCACAGCGAGTTATTGCACACTGAGATCAAAGACAAATGTAGTTAGTTTATACTCGGAGTCGCAACGAGTGCCCAGAGGGCACTGAAATTTACAAAAGGAACTTGGCTGAAGTTGCAGTACGTATTGTTGCAAACCATCTGTTTACTCACGAGCACAAGTTGGACTTAGTACCCAAACGCAACGCTAGCGACGCGCAAGCTAATCTTTAGAGGTTTTCTCCGAACTACTAAGCCATTTCACTTAGTTAGCTCGCTAACTTTAGCTAGCCTCAGAGTTTACAGTTAAAGCCCTAATATTTCAGGTCAAACGTCTTACCAGGTAAAGAGGAGCGTATATTTTGAAGGACACCTCCAGGGCACTCCTTGTCACATCGGCAGCAGACTGCACACACGACGGGTTCCATGTGTGACCGATTTCGTAGCAGTTATGCGGTATTTTGCTGAGAGCAGCCATGTCTGTTCACACTGGCAGCAGGAAGGTGGTAGGCTGTCGCGCATGTCGTGCGCGTTCACGGCGATGTGGCACGAGAATGAGGCGTGCACGCGCACGGCGCTGATCAATTACAGCCTCTAAAACGCAAGCCTGGCATTTACAGTTCTTCTTGAGCATTAACAGCGATTTACCCAAATATGCCGAATTTTTACTCTATTCAGTGTAAACACTGAAGTTAAATCTACAGTTGCTAAATGTTAACAGTGAGAGACTGAGTTGCCAAAAAAAAAACGCTACACACCACTAATGTCGTA
>JAMQGT020009711.1:0-13847 GCA_024447675.2 Pterophyllum scalare | reverse complement strand
TATATGTGCCTTAACTTGGTACGTATTGCTTGTGTGGAGACAGCCACTTGGGACCCACATGGGATAAGTGTGGGACCACACAGTCCCACAGTTCACCCACACCAACCCACTGTGTTCCTGCGTAGACATGTTTGCTGGGTTGGTGATTTTTTTTCTGGGCAGGAGTAATGAAAAATGTAATGACATTTATTTTCACCCATATTCCCTACAGGTGTGTATAAGGGTAGCTTTCTGATGTGATTTACATTTTTTTTAATCCATTCATCTGCAAGTGTACCTCTTCTGTCATCTCTCTCCCATTTATTTTTAATAAGTTGGGTATTTGCTTTTGAGGACTCTTGGAAGCCCCTGTAAATTCAGGATATTTTTTATGTCTACTTTCCTGCTTGTGTATTACCCCTCCTTAATAATTTCATTTACCTGGTGCCTCATTTATACATGTCTTTGAAAAAAAGAAAGTAATTTATTTTTAAAGATTCAAAGCTCTGTAAAGCTCCCCTGTGTATAAAATAGCAATAGACTGTCAGCCCTTAACAAGTCCAAATTTGAAATCTAGTGTGTGTCCTGTTGGGGGTGTGATCTGAGTCATATACACACTATCTTAGTATTTTTATTGCCCCCTCCTAGTCATATGTTCCTTATTACTTCCTGAAAAATGTTAAAGTCATATTTGTTCAGGGCTTGTTTTTATTTGTCTCATTATCAAATAATTTACTGCCTGTTATCAAGACTTGCCCTCACTCTTTAGATGGTTTTGTCTTTAAAATTTAGAGAAATTTTCATGTAAATATGAGGGTTTTTTTTCTTTTTTGTCCAATTCCCATTTCTTAGATTGTGTTAAGTTTTCTGTAGGGCAGCGCCACATTGGGAGCTACACCTCCAATGCACCTTTCTCCCATTCGTTGCGTACTTGTGTGTGTGAACTGTGTTGAGTGCACAATGTGCTTTCCCAGATGAATGCACAAAAGGAGGTCCATCACCTGGTAGTGAAATGCTAATCATGAATATAAACAAGTCTTAAACTCGCACTGTACACGTTCCGATTTTCATTACAGTGCCTGTCTGTCTTGCTAAGCAGATTTTATGGAGACGCGTTCTTTGATCCCACTCTTTACCATATGAATTCGCAGAGAAGCCGAGCTTTACAATTTTCCCTGGTCAGCACTGGTTTCTCTGGCAGTTTTCTATGCCGCTTTGCATGAAAAATCCATTTCAGTCATTTGGTATCCACCATCTTCTCATTTTTTTTTTTAGTTGCTCCCCACTGCACATGCCCCTCTGAGTCTCCTTCCTCTCGCTTCCTCAGTGCAGTGATACTTAGGATCAGCATCCTCTTGTTTTTCTCCCTCAGAGTGGGGCTGCTGAGCCAAGAATGAAACACTCAAGAATGAGGTCTTTTTTTTTTTTTTTTTTTTGAGCCTCTCTCAGTTAGGCTGTAGTCCCCTCTTAGATTTACCTTTTTCCCATGGGTTCCTGCAAGTGTGTGTACGTGAATGCAAAAATTTGTGTGGCTTTGCAGAACCTCATGACCTCGAAAGACCAGAGCACTACCTAGATTGTGCTTTCTTCCAGGGAATGCAAATCACAGCACTTAGGCTGGTATTCACTGCTGTATCCCTGCTATAGTTAAAGATGGCACATCCTGCCAAGCACCATAAAATGATATGATTCAGTTTTAAATGGTGATTTACTGTTTTGGAGCTCAGCAAAGATAGTAGCTCAGGTTGCCCTGGTTGGTTGGTTTAGAGTTGAGATTTTTTTTAAAATTGCATAATCAGTGCGCAGCATTGTCCTATAATGCATGCATTGCATTTACATTTGTTTTGTTATGTGATAGCTGCTTGGGGACTTTTCAATCCTGCGCTGATGCTGGATTATATACGTTTTGTTACATTCGATATAAATCCTTTTGGCATTTTTTTTCTCTAATATGGGCATCACTATAACTGAGTAGATCGGGATATAAACTGTCTTGTTTGGTCAGACACATCATCACAGTCAATCCCCTCTAGACAAATTTGACCCTTTAACTCACAGACACACCCTGCAGTTGCACTGACCCATGTAATCTCAACACTCTAACTGCATATGCTCGAGCAACCCTGACAAACCGCCTCAGTGGCGTGCTTCACTGTATGACTGCGTGACTCATAGTTGCGTCTGTTGTCGTCCAATGTTACACCAACAGCAAACTTACTAGAGGCTGCCTGTGGCCCGAAGATGCTGAAGCATTGTTATTTTGGCCACTACACTTGCCCATCAAATCCTTGGCTGGCTTTGGTCCCTCTGGCCAGACTTTGGTGCACTGGTTGATGTAATCACCATGCCAGGAAAGCTTGCTTGGTTCACCATATAGCCATTACCATTTGGTTGATAATTCTAAGCGACAGTGAGACGTTAACAGGACTTCACAAAGCTCCAAGGTCATGAAAAATGCAAAAGAATCTAAATAAAACTTACCACGACAGGGTGTTTGTCATGTTAGACATGTTAGGCATGGCAAGATGCTGAGTTTGTCAGACTCTTCTGCTAGCTACACATATTTTCAGTGGTCTAAGAGATATCTGGATCTGGATTGCAAAGTAAGGGAAAGCAAACACTTTTCATGTTTTATTTCTTGATTGTCATGATAAAAATGTTATCATTGCCCCCTGATCGAAAGCTATGCTCTCACAAGTTGTTTTGATTAGGGTTTAGGCAAAATAATTACACAACTGCGCTCAAGTACTTATTGCTGCCACAGCAGCCACACAGCCTGTATAGAGACTGATGGCAACAGCCTGCAGCCATCGGCTTGAGGACCTGCGTTTCATTGATCTGATTGCATTAATCAAGGTTGTTTACAGAGAGAAAACGGCAACCAATGATGGATGACTGCTGGTAATTATGCAACAGCCCACAAACATCACACCTCTCACTTATGGTGTGCTGACACAGTCGATGAAAATAGTCCAAAATCTTAGCTATTTTTACACTGTTAAAGAAATCTCTGACATCTTTTCAGTGCCTGTTTGATGCACTTAGAAGATGTAAAGAAGACGTGACAGGACGGCAGGGTTTCGGAACAAAAAAGAATGGGAGAGATTGAGGCGGAGGAAGCTTCTGTTTATGTTTACGCCCTGGTGATCAAGACAAAGTGAGAAGGCACAAGTAGCAGCATGGGAATTAATTTCATTTTAATAATTGCCAGCGCTTTTATTAATGTGCCCTATTCCCCTCCTTTTTTTTTTTTTTTTAGCAAAGAGTATTTCTATCTGAGAGTAGCTGTATTAGCAGCTTAGTGACTCATTGAACCCCATACCGCAAGTTCTTAGCTTTCTTGTTTGCCTTGTTACCTGGGCCGTGAAGTAAGGCTTCACTTAATTAAGCTGCCAGCAATATTACCACCAACCTCATCAAATGTTTTTGATGCAGTCAGTGCCTAAAACCAGTGATCAGCGATGGCTTTCAGGATCAGGACTTTAAATTATTTCATCTTTCAGTGACAAAGATTTTGAATTAAATAAATGTCTGCACAGAATGCTGCAATATCTATATATTTACATTAATATGACGTGAATGGTGGCAACATTTACGGGGGGGAGGGATTACATAAAGTATGACCAATTCAAACTGAGCATTCTCAAGTACTGCAGTTTTACACTAAAAGCAGCAATACTTTAAGAAGTAACTGAGAAAACACTAAGTTGACTTAGTTAAAAAGTAGTCAGTGAAAATGTCATTAAACTTGACACTTAGTCCTATTGTTTATTAAAACATGTTTTTAACAGTGGATAAGTTTAAAATATCGCAATGGAGAGCAATGTAACAAAGAGGAGCAGCGACAGTGAGCCTTTAGAGCTGAAGGCAACAAGCTGCACATCTCCAGTATCTCAGCAAGGTTACCAACTCTGTTCACTGTGCTCTGCATTTTGGGAACTCGTGCTGTGTACAGCATAAAATCAGATAACCACTGGTTACAACTTATTTTTTTTAAAAAAAGGTAATTTATTGTTCTCTTACTGCCCACATGGATATTAAATTACATTTGCTATTACCACCAGTAACTAGAGGGGTTGCCAAATCAACAAGTGCTGAACTGTGCCACTTTCACTGAGAGCATTTAAATTTTCAAATCATACTTGTGAACAGCAAACTAGTGTTTTAACCTTTGACTGTGGACTTGCATCCCAACCCTATCTGTGCTTTCCCTTCACTGTTATCACTACTGTGCTTCCAACTTTGACCATACAACCTAACGGCTCCCTGGCTGCACTTGTACCACCTTCTGCCCGGAGCGTGTCTAGCCCGGCCAGAGGAGCATACATTTCTTTTGTCCCCCATTGTTAGAGGTATTATAGCCAAATGGCTCTTGCTGTGTGGGTAGCAGTAGATCTGGGTCTCCTGTGGTCTGTAGAAGCCAGGCAAAATAAATATTACATGGACTCAATTCTAAATGGTAGCTGTTCCCATTCATTTGTGTTGTACTTTTCTAACTTTTACACTCTTACATCAGCCAGCTGGCTCTACTGCAGCTCTATTTCACTTTTTTTCTTAAGTTTTCGTAGGGTTCTTCTTTTTCTTTCTTCACGGCCGTCTGTTTTCATGTTTTCTCTCAGTCTTTCTGTATATCTTTGTTTCAGCTTTAATTTCTCTGCTGGCCGCTTTCCTCTGCACTTGCTCTCTTTGCATCAATATAGCAGCATCTTCCTTTCACATACATGGAATCAAAAGTGTTTCTGTCAAATTGCATGTGGCCAAAGGAAAAAAAGAAGATGAAAAAAAACCCCAATATAATGAAAAAGGGACGGGGTAAATGGGAAAACAGTTCTCCAGTGGGCAATTTGTATGTTCTTGCCAAGTGGGGCCATCAATTGATGGGACATATTTTTTTCCTCTGGACTAAATAATTTCTCACATAACTGGGAAGGGGACAATCATATTTCACCAGGCTGTATTACATCATCCACTCGAGCAGCCAGCTCCAGCCAGCTAACTAGTCAGAAAAGAGGCAGTGACCCTGGAATTGGAGTGGGGCTACAAATATTAGACTCAAAACAAACAAATCATCAGTGCTAATGGTGCAAGAAAGCCAGAATCTTTTGATGTCATTGTGTCTCTATGTACCAGCCACAATGGCCGTTCACTCCACTTCGGAGCTGCCTAAAAGCATGGATAGCACTGAGGGTGGCTTAATGGAAGTGACTGGTGTCCTTTGGCTTCATACCATTTCAGTATGACCTGCTGCCAATGAGATGGAAGATTCCCATCATTATATTGTTGTTCACAAAAATTATCTTCCTTCTCTCTGATCACTGATTACATTGATCACCCCAAAGTCTCACTGCAGCTTGAGTCTGAAGCCATGTGATATAAGGATTTTCCTTTTTTTTGTCATGGCCTATACTCTGATTCATCTGTTTTCAGTCCACAAAATTCGACACAGCTATTCCTCAGAACCTGCCACTACAGTACTTTGACTTTAGGGAAGAATAAAATCAGCAGATCACTGCTGGATCCGTGACTGCTATCTGGATCAAAACCTACACCTTTTTTCCCACTGTCAGTACTTCATGCCAGCAGTTTGTTCTTATGTTAAGGAAATAACGCTCTGTCACTTGCATCCTATAAATAGTCTGCTCCCCACTTTGAAAAGATTCTTATGCAAATATTTCTCCATAGAGCATCTCAGCAACACCATATGCCATTCCATAAAACCTGATCTTTTAGTGGTGGAGTTGAAACAACAGTAGAGGAGAGCTGAGGAGATGTGAATTGGGAGTAGAGAAATGGAAAGGGAGAATTAGGGAGGAGAGTGGTGGAGAGTGGTTTGGGGGATGAGCAGTTAAACCACCTGGTCTCCACTTATGCAGTACATCAGGAGAATCTTTATGTGTGGACTGAACTGAGACATGAAATGCCTTCATATAATGTCCACAACTCTGTATGTGTGGGGCTAGATATTCAGTTCCTTTCATTTCTAGCATAGTGGAAAAATCAATAGTATGAATGTGTTTTGCAAACATGCAGGTTTTCTCCACCAACCCTGTCACCTACAGTGTGTGGCCTCTGTGTGTGTGTGTGGCGTGGGGGAGGAGGGGGGAGGCTAGGAGGTGGTTGGGATGGGGTTTGGTAACCGTACACATCATTTCTGTTGTGCTGTTTGTGATTTGAATTCCCCCTACAACAGGCAAAGGACCCGAGACACTGTTCGCGGGGCAGAAGCTGAACGATAACGAGTGGCACACGGTGAAGGTGGTGCGAAGAGGCAAGAGCCTACAGCTATCTGTGGATAATGTCACAGTGGAAGGTTAGTTGTGTTTGACACAGAGGATTGATTTGGTATGAGAGGCTGTGAATGAGCGTGGTGTTGCACTCATAAATCCACATGTATTCTACCAGTAATACATCCACCCACACGCTGCATGCTGTTTTGCCAGTTGTCATTGAAACATCTTATTCGAGATACAAAGGTGATAAATTACAATGAAAATGAATGAGACATTTTTATTCTAAAACTCATATTTAGAGACAATAACAGTAGGGCTTAAAAGTATTTATTGGCAAATAATGCTCCATCGCACATCAGAGATTAAATCTTAATACCCAACTTCCATAACAGCTTTCCAAGCATTCCACAGTTACTTATACTATATCTAATCTTTAAAAGCCTGCAAATTCCAAATACCCCAGTTGCAAGCCTGGCAAAGCCATAAAAATGTATAAAGAGCTAAAAGATAGATAGATACATATTTCAGACTGAACACAAACAGAGCTTTTTTGGTGGTGGGGGGGGGTCTTACTTTACTTACTGTGAGTGAGCAGCAATGAACAAGATTCAAAGGAATTGGTTCTGCCAGCATCCAAGAGAAGGATGAAAGGTCGGAGACAAGGGGGCGTCAGAGGCACTCATAGTGGCCTCAGGCAAAAAGATGGGAGGGCAAAGGCTGAGAGGAAAAAGTGAGCTGAAGGTGTGTGGTAGATGGGGAAAAAAGGAAAAAAAAAGAAAAAAAAAAAGGAGCGGGCATGTTGAGACCAGAAGCGAAAAGTGACCCTGCAAAGATTGAAATTATTCGCAAACTGGTGCATGAGAAAGAAAAAGGACAAAATGCCAAGAGAGTCCTCACAGGCTCAGCTGGGTTTTAGCAGTGAAAGGATTTTAATTGGCAGCTTACAAGATTGTTACTCCACATCTGTCATTAAACACAATTGTATTGTTCATAGCAGGTTAAAAAATAAGGTCAGCAATCTAACTGTATGCTGCTTTCTTGTTTTTTAACCTACAAAGTAGGTGACATAAGATGACATAATAATAATAAATATTATTATTATTATTAAGATTACACAAATTATAATCTTGCCTAGAATGGAATCCTTACACAGTGTTGTTACATGATAATGTATAACTAATGTATAAACATGAAGGTAATAATCCATGTAATGTATTTGTTAATGGTTTTTTTCTCTTTATTATCCTCCATTTTCAGGCCAGATGACTGGTGCCCACACGCGTCTTGAGTTCCACAACATTGAGACGGGCATCATGACTGAGCGCCGCTTCATATCCGTGGTGCCCTCAAACTTCATTGGCCATCTCCAGGGCCTGACCTTCAATAGCGTGCCATATCTAGACCAGTGTAAAAACGGGGACATCTCTTTCTGCGAGCTGAATGCCCGCTTTGGCATGCGCCACATCATTGCAGATCCGGTGACATTTCGAACAAAAGGCAGCTACTTAGCATTAGCAACATTACAAGCTTACGCCTCCATGCACCTATTCTTTCAGTTTAAAACCACCACGCCTGACGGCCTGATGCTCTTCAACTCTGGAGACGGGAGCGACTTTATAGTTGTGGAACTGGTAAAGGGGTGAGTTTTTGTGGTTTTTGCTGAGTGTTTGAATCTTTTTATGAATTTGGTTTTTAAGAACCATTGTATGCCATCAGTAAAAAGATGATGTTGCTTTGCCCTTGCACTCTTCATATTTTTGTTTCCCAGCCCGTATTTTCACTTAGAGCAAGAGCAACAGTACAAAAATCAGACTAAGCGCGTTTATTCTTCCCACAGATCAGTGAGTCATTTAATGCTGCTTTGAATCAGAGTGGGCTCGATGTAACTTAGTTCAGTGCACGCTGGTGAATAATCATAATCAGTCATCTTAAAAGTGCAACCGAATGCTTCACATACTGTAACTTGTTAGTGGTCGGTGAACAAAAAATTAGACTTAACACTCTCTGTCCAGGAAAATGTTTGTTCAATTTTCTATAAAGACTTGAAAAAGCTATCACAACCACAACATAAAGTGGTTGGACATATCAGCCTAAAAGCTGCTTATAATTAGGGTCTCCAAAAGAGGCTTTTGGTTGTGTATCTCTCTTCCCTTGTGCTCTATATTCAGCATCCTTATAACACAAAAGCCTGAGCTGCTCCTGCCCCGAAAAGACAAGAGGCTACATAAAGGAATTGGAATCAAGGTGGAAGAGAACCCCCCCCCCAAAAAAAAAAACACATACCTTGAATGAAACAACCACAATAGCCTTAACCCAGAACACAAAAGAGAGCCATATTTGTGTGAAGGAGGGAACTGTGCCATCTCATCTGCCTGTGGGCAAACAGTTTTAGACAAAGTAGGTATCTATATTTACATGTTTAATGAGCCAGAAAACAAAAAACAAATCGTGGTCCCCAAGCACAGTTACATAAATTGTTAATATTATTTTCCTTAAAAATTGTTCTTACAACAATGTCGAGAAACTGGAGGGGGAAAAGTATGCGTCCCTAAAAGAAGATATGGTATAATGGAAAAAAACAAAAACACAATTGTCCCCATTTTCCTGGAATAAAAAGTGCCTGAAACAAATGATTTTGTTTAATTCATTTACCACCGTTGAATAAGAGTTAAAAATGCAATCCCAATCCTGATGTCTTTCTTCAAAGGTACATCCATTATGTCTTTGATCTCGGCAACGGCCCGTCACTGATGAAGGGCAACTCGGATAAACAACTCAATGACAACCAGTGGCACAATGTGGTGGTGTCCCGGGATGCCAACAATGTACACACACTCAAGATTGACTCACGCACCGTTACTCAGCACTCCAATGGAGCCCGCAACCTGGACCTCAAAGGTAACAGCAGTCCATCCAGCACTGTAAAATCTTCCAGAAACCATTGGCACTCACATGAAATAACTATTCTAGTGTCATCCTTGGCCTGTCCCTTTAGTATCGTTGGAGTGTGGCCATAAACACATGCCAGCTCAAATCCATCTAAATTACAGCCACTTTCAGTGTCCCAGTGGCTTTTAGAATAGGTCTACTGCATATTCATTGGTATTCTGGAGGATTCGTTTGTTTTTGTGGGCATATAGCACAGTTCTGGGTTGATATCCTTATTAACTATGGATTGTGCTTCACTCACAAAAATGGCTCCAAAATCCACATTGGTCATATTACCAGGTACACTTTTTATTTATTTATTTTTTTTGGGGGGGGGCACATTTGTTTATCTGTTTGCCTTAAAAGATGACCCTCCTCTTTCAGCAAATGTTGCTTTTACAGGGGGAGGGCGATAACAGTAATATCCTTCACCAATCACTATACTTATATGATCTAAATCCAGCATCACAGACCAACAAAAAAAAAAAAATCAATCAATCACTTCTTATCACTTCATTTACCTATATGTGTTTTTTGTTTTCAGTCACCTGTTTCTGCTGAGCTGACTCACATGACTTTTACCCACAATTTGATGAATTAATGTGATGAAGGCACCTTTTACTACTTTTGAGTTTTAAATGCCCAGCTCTTGTGAATCAGTTCACAGCATATGAAAAGGTGTGCTGGAAAAACTGGGTCTGGAAGATCAGGCTTAAGATAAGTTTTTTTTCAAATGTTATGTTTGTCTGCTTTTTCCTGCAGCAAGAGTAGCAACAATGTCAGCAATCAAAAAGCAACAGATACTTTTTAGATGTAGAATATTAACAAAGGACAATAGAGGATTGACAGTTGTGTGGCCGGTGCTAGAATCTCTCAAGTACCACCATGAACACATAGTAAGATTAGCACTGGAGAAATCGCTTTGATTTTGCCTGTGTCGTTTCCCAGAGCTTGGAATGCTTTAGAGGTTACAGCGGATTTTTGAATAAGACACATCAGAAGTCAGAGTGAGTCCCTAGGCCCACTGACGGCTGTGAGGAGTCAAAAGATCAAAAAGCTGGATTTATTCACAGACTTACCCTTTTTCCAGTTTTCTCCATTGCAGTATGCATAGTCCACCAAACAAGCAAACAAAAAAAAACAATGCCAATATCTGTAACTTCCCTGGGTTACAAAGTTAATAACATAGTGAAATGTTTCATAAGCTCAAGACAGGGAATGAAGAGTGAAAAATTGACTTGGTTTAAGCAGTGACAAGTAATTAGCAAGCTGATCTAAAAGAAATTCACATTTGCCACATACACTTTAAAGAGGAACATTTGTCACATGCTTTATGTTTAATTATATTTTGTGCTCATTTCACGAGGCTAAGTTTCAATAGTGGGTTCAGAAACTACTAGATTTAATGAATGTTTGCTTTGAGTAAAGCTTATAACACAGTATACTTGTGTATTCATTGTGCATTGTATGATTGGTAAATAATGGATGAGGTCAGCTCAGTATATATATATATATATATATATATATATATACACACACACGCACACATACATAAAAATTCCCCACTTGCCCTGCAGATGGTCTCATTTTTGTCCTCCAAGCTCAGGTCTTCTACCAGAGGCCCGGGAGCTTGAGGGTCCTGTGTAGCATCTTAGCTGTTCCTAGGACTGCACCCTTCTCGAATGTCATTCCTGGAAACAAGCTGGAGTCATTCTCCTATTTTGGGGGTCACTGCCCCACATGTTTGGATTACCATGGGGACGAATGTTACTTTCACCTTTCACATCCTCTCTAGCTCTTCTCTCAGCCCTTGGTATTTCTCGAGCTTCTCATGTTCCTTCTTCTTTATGTTGCTATCGGTTGGTATTGCTACATCTATCACTACAGTATTATTCTTCCTTTTGTCCACCACTGCTATATCCAGTTGGTTAGCCATTACCAGTTTGGCTGTATCTAATGTCCCACAGGATCTTAGCTCAGTCATTCTCTACCAGCCGTAGGGGCACATTTTGACCTTGTGACTTCCAGATGATACTAGGCACAGATGTTCCTTTATACTATGTCAGCCACTTGGTTATGACGTTCCATTTATGCCCTGCCTACTACGATATTCATCTATGATAGTGGTTCTGACACTCACTAGTCCTCAGCCTCCTTTTTTTCACTTGGTGTACAGTCTCAGGGTGTTGGATTTGGGGTGAAACCCTCCATGCATGGTAAGGAGCTTTCTTGTCTTGATGTCAGTGGCTTCTAGTTCCTCCTTTGGCCAGCTTATTATCCTAGCAGGGTATCTGACAACTGGCAGGGTTTAGGTGTTGATTGCCCAGATCTTGTTCATCCCTTGTCTTCTGACTCTTTAGGACTTGCCTTACTTGCTGCAGGTACTTGGAGGTTGCGGCTTTCCTAGCAGCCTTTTCCCATTTGCCTGTGGAATTCTAAGGTACTTGTAGCTGTCCTCAGTATCTGCAATGTGTCCTTCACTCGTTTTGTTACCATGTGACTGCACTTCTCAAGTCCAAATGACATTCTGATGTTATAGATCCCAGTAGTGTGGATCAGTGAATCTATTGTGTTCACTGGCGTACAGCTTGATGTCATCCATGTAAAGTAAATGGCTGATGTTTGCTCCATTCCGTAGTCAGTATTCATAGCCAGTCTTGTTAATGATTTGGCTGAGGGGGTTCATGAAGAACAGGAGTGGGGACTAAACATCTCCTTGGTGAATCCCACAACTGATGGTGACTTGTCTCGAGTGACTGCTCTATCTACCAGTAGCTGATGTTTTGCTCCCCTGGTATTTGACCCCTGACCTATTAATATTATATATAACAGATAAATATGTTATATATTTACATATTTCTCTGAACTGGAGAAATATATAAATATATGGAGCCACCTTGTCATGGCTGTAGCTCAGGAGTTAGAGGAGGTCACCTACTGATCGAAAGGTTGATGGTTCAATCCCTGGGTCCTCCTGTCTGCATGCCAAAGTGTCCTTGGGCGAGATACTGAACCCCAAGTTTCTCTCCGATGTGAGTAGGAATGTGTGCCACTGTTAAATAGAAAACACTTAAGCTTAGAAAGAAGTGCTTGTATGAATGTGGGTGAATGAGGCATGTTGTTTAAATCGCTTTGAGTGTTCAACATAGAGTAGAAAAGTGCTATCTATCTACACTGCTCAAAAAAATAAAGGGAACACTTAAACAACACAATATAACTCCAAGTAAATCAAACTTCTTTGAAATCAAACTGTCCACTTAGGAAGCAACACTGATTGACAATCAATTTCACATGCTGTTGTGCAAATGGAATTGAGAACAGGTGGAAATTATTGGGAATTAGCAAGACACACTCAATAAAGGAGTGGTTCTGCAGGTGGGGACCACAGACCACTTCTCAGTACCTATGCTTTCTGGCTGATGTTTTGGTCACTTTTGAATGTTGGCGGTGCTTTCACACTCATGGTAGCATGAGACGGACTCTACAACCCACACAAGTGGCTCAGGTAGTGCCGCTCATCCAGGATGGCACATCAATGCGAGCTGTGGCAAGAAGGTTTGCTGTGTCTGTCAGTGTAGTGTCCAGAGGCTGGAGGCGCTACCAGGGAGACAGGCCAGTACACCAGGAGACATGGAGGAGGCCGTAGGAGGGCAACAACCCAGCAGCAGAACTGCTAGCTCCACCTTTGTGCAAGGAGGAACAGGAGGAGCACTGCCAGGGCCCTGCAAAATGACCTCCAGCAGGCCACAAATGTGCATGTGTCTGCACAAACGGTTAGAAACCGACTCCATGAGGATGGTATGAGGGCCCGACGTCCACAGATGGGGGGTTGTGCTCACAGCCCAACACCGTGCAGGACGCTTGGCATTTGCCAGAGAACACCAGGATTGGCAAATTCGCCACTGGCGCCCTGTGCTCTTCACAGATGAAAGCAGGTTCACACTGAGCACATGTCACAGACATGACAGAGTCTGGAGATGCCGTGGAGAGTGATCTGCTGCCTGCAACATCCTTCAGCATGACCGGTTTGGCAGTGGGTCAGTAATGGTGTGGGGTGGCATTTCTTTGGAGGGCACGGCCCTCCATGTGCTCACCAGAGGTAGCATGACTGCCATTAGGTACCGAGATGAGATCGTCAGACCCCCTGTGAGACCATATGCTGGTGCGGTTGGCCCTGGGTTCCTCCTAATCAGGACAATGCTAGACCTCATGTGGCTGGAGTGTGTCAGCAGTTCCTGCAAGATGAAGGCATTGAAGCTATGGACTGGCCCGCCCGTTCCCCAGACCTGAATCCGATTGAGCACATCTGGGACATCATGTCTCGCTCCATCCACCAACGTCACGTTGCACCACAGACTGTCCAGGTTTGGGGAGGTCCTCAGGCCCTGGAGTGCCTATACATCAGCACTGAGCCCCACTCTGAGCTCATTTTAGAGGACATTACATCAAAGTTGGATCAGCCTGTAGTGTGTTTTTCCACTTTAATTTTGTGTGTGACTCCAAATCCAGGCCTCCATTGGTTAATAAATTTGATTTCCATTGATGATTTTTGTGTGATTTTGTTGTCAGGACATTCAACTTTGTACAGAACAAAGTATTCACTGAGAATATTTCATTCATTCAGATCTAGGATGTGTTATTTGAGTGTTCCCTTTATTTTTTTTGAGCAGTATATATATATATATATATATATATATATATATATATATA
>JAMQGT020009710.1:0-11201 GCA_024447675.2 Pterophyllum scalare | reverse complement strand
ATTTCATCGTGTTTGTCAGTTACGGTTATTGCATAATGTGTGATTAATTAAATGAGTCATTACAAGTCGTTTATTACAGATAATATGAGCAACAGAGATCAAGATGGAGGGGAGGAAATGTTCTTGATTAGCAATTTGCTCATTATGGTTTGTTGAGCAACAACAACAGCAAAAAAATGGGTTTGACTGAATTAAATACGCTAATAGGAGAGAAAGCAGTGATTGTGTGTTTATGTATGTGTTAAACATTTCGGGTCTGATTCATAATAGATTAGCTGTGGCTTTACCAAACCAAGTGGACAAAAACCTGAAATGTTCGTTTGTAGGTGATGAGAGTCGTTGTGTGTCCGATGACCAAATCTTTCAACTGGCATTAGTAACATAGTGACTTGTATGTACACATTAGGACTGTACTGCTTGGTACTATGTAATGTATTGTAATGAGTTTATTCACCTGCTAATCAAGAATGGCATTATTTGTGGTGTTAATATCCATAAGGTCTGTGTTGTGTTGGAGCTTGTGCACACTCAGTTAATAAAGCCCTTGATACACTATAATCATTTATGGCATAGCCTGTGGTATTAAAATTATACAAGCTATAACCAACCCGTAATTTCCCAACTGTGTATAGATCTACATAATAAGAGAGAAGAAAGCAATACTGAACTCATTATTTCTATGACAAAAAGGGAAATAAATCAATGCACCGGCAACGTTTCATTGACGCAAACTCAGCCAGTTGTTTATGGGAGTCCTCCAAGGAGCTTCGGTCGAATTTGTGCCAGGCGCTCTGCCTGGCTGACACTTTCGAGTAGATCCTATAGTGACACACAAGATAAGTATTACACACTTTCATGCTTCCATTTTCCTTCTATGAAATGTCACTCCACATTCAAGGTCCCTTCACTTTGCGTTAGCTCTATTGCACTTCAGTTTTTCCGACTTTGCCTGGTCACCCTTTTTTACTCTCCATTTTGCTCATATTTGTCTTCATTTCTCTGCCCTCGTATTTCCCCTCCTCACTTTGTACATCATAATATTTTTTTGCTTTGTCTGTCTTTATCTCCTTTTTCCAATCCCCCATCTCTTTGCTTTACTCAGTTCTGCCTGATATGTGGTGCAAATGCCAGCACAGGTCAGTTGTTCTGACTGGCTATGTGAGTGTTTTACTTGTCTAGTTTGCAATGCAGTCTATCAAAACTAGCAGAAGAAGCTGAACATGGACAGCATGCACTTTTGAGCTGATGATCTCTTTATATATAAGACTTTTGCTGTTACCTGTTAGGTTAGGTGATTTTTTTTTTCTGTCACAAAGATTTTTTTGTTCTGTTATTTTCAGGTATTCAGAGAGGTCTTTATAGTATATTGTATTTTGCCATTGCTGTCCCCAAAATATTACGCAACTCCTGCAAAATGAAAACAGTGTTAGACTTTAAGTCAATGTTTCCGCTTGTTTTATTTTCATGCCAAACAGAAAATCACATGAACTATTTACATTCACAGAGTCCAGCCAGAACTGGCTGAATAGATCTGAAACAGAAATTCCTCCACAAATAGTGATGTAGTTCCTCCAGGATGGCAATTTAACTGCACCGTGACATAGGTACTCAGCACACGTGCTTCACTCGCACGCTCAGCCTCTGGGTGACCAGCTGGTTGCTGCAGCTACTTGCAATAGGTCTCTGACCCCAAAATCTCAATGCCATCACGGAGCAGTTACCTTTTTTTTTTTTTTTGCAAGCAGGCTGCAGTCCTATTTTTACTTAAGTGTGACTGAGCCATAAAACAGGGGCTGGCTGTAGCTCAGGAGGTAGAGCGGGTCACCTACCAATCGTGAGGTTCACAGTTTGATTCCTGGCTTCTCCGGGCTGCATGCCAAAGTATCCTTAGGGCAAAATACTGAACCCCGAGTTGCTCTCCATGCACAAGTGTTGGAGTATGAATCATGTGAATGTTAGACAGCGAAAGCGCTTAGCTTACATACATATAGATGGAAGTGCTTGTGTGAATGGTTGAATGCAGACGTGTTGTATAAGCACTTTGAGTGCTCAGAGCAGAAAAGCGCTATATAAGAACTAGTCCATTTACCAGAAATGGCCACCCTGTTACAATAGGGTACTGCCCTGACCATTTCCTGCCATCAATAACAAAAAAAAAAAATCCTGACCCAAATAAAATGATTTTCATGCCAGGTGATGCACCATGCCAAACTGCACAAAACATTACTGACTTCTTGGTTGCAATGGGAATAAGAAAAAATCAAAAACAAATCATGGTTTGGCACAGATCCCCTCCTGATCTCAACCCTACTGAGACTATATGGAGCAAAGGGGAAGGTGGATGGCAGTAAAGCTCTTGCACATCATTCTGTAGTCTGTCATATGCTATAATGCTGTACTCAGAGTTTCAAGCTGAAGAAAAAGTCCAGTAATTTGTTGCTTGTGCATTTTCTTTTTCAGCAATGATGTGACAACTACAACAGCACCCTGCAAAATATTTTTAAAATAATTTCAACAATTTGTGTTCTTTATTTTTTTTTAAATTACTGGGATTAATGTCAAGATTGCAACATCATTGTTGTAATTCCGGACGTGGCGTAACGGTGGCATTGTCTGTGCTCTTTCAGCCTCTTTGCCAGAATTTCTAACATGATGGAGAAGGGTGGGGGGGGGGACACACGTGCACCCATGACAATACTGCATTCATCAGGGGCATTATTACTAGTCAGACACCTGCCAGGTGAGTACCACCCAGCCAATGAGGCTCTAGGGAGTTATGATGGTTTAGGACAAAAGCCATTCCATTCTCTGTTAACTAGTCCTAACACTGAATGTGGTTGTGATTTAGAGCTGTTATTTGTTCGTTGAAAAGTGGAAGGACAATTTGAAATGTTCTATAACTGAAACAGCAGGGGATCAAGGTCAGTTATACGTTTTCCGGTGTTAGGTAAGTTGAGTTATTGCATAACTGTTTTTTTTTTCCCTGTCACCCATTACCTTTTTCATAATGGCTAGAGTGGAACATCCTTTCTACATTAACAGAACTTTTTGCTGTCTGCACTAATTGCTTACTTACTTTTAGAAACGGCCCTCTTCGCTGCGTGCATTCTCCCCGTCGCAACCTCAGTCCTTCAGCATTTCACCTGAGAGTTAATTTTCACTGGCTCATCATCCAGGAGAGATGTTACACATACATCAGGGGGGGGAAAAAAAAACAGAGTGCCATTCTCCTTTCTGGCCTTCTACTTGAAAGACTTCAAAGATTTATGTGTGTCGACCTCAGCTTAGTGTGCTGTTTCATACTGACAACTTAAAAAAAAACGTGAAATATAATAAAACCTTTTTTTTTTAAATGGTCCTTCGTGTTAATTATTTGTCATATTTGAGTCGGCAGAGAGGGTGTAACGCAGAGCACAGAAGATAAAGTGTAAACACGAGCATTAGGGTGCAGAAACAGGCACACGCACTCAGAGGAAGTGCTGTCTTTATCTCAGCTCCACGTCCAGTGAGGAAGCCAGCTTTTGATGAAATGGAGAAAGAAGAAGGTGGGGTTGGAAAAATGGCCAAAGCTCTGAGGAATGTCATAATAAATTGTATTGGGAGACAGGTCAGTGAGAGAAAAAAGTTAAAATGCACTGCTCTATTGCAGGAGTCATGCTCCCTAGGCTGTCATTTATAGAGAGAGCCCTGACACTGAGCACAAAATAGAGGGGAGTAGAAAAGGACATGGGAGGGAAATGAATCAAAAGAAAACAAAAAGAATCTAGAAGGGAAGTGAGACTTTGGAGGAGTATGAAGAACCTACAAAATATCGAGGATGCTGAGTTCAAATGATATTTCATGTTGCCACATTGTCTTAGTGCCTTATAAAAAAATTAAGTTTACTTTTTTTTTTTTTTACTGGGGGATAGACATAAGCTAAAAAATTACTATCAGTGCTTCTGTCTGTTTGGGAACTATGTCTGAAATCATTATTGACTGATTAAACAGTAGTTAAGAATATTCTCGGCGCTGATTGTAAACGTTAATGAGGAAGATAAGAACAGTGATCGCAGCAACATCAGTGGCGCTGCTGGCGATGTAGATTATGACAAACAATTGGTGCGCTGCATTTTGAAACCATCTCTCCCAGGCTGCTAACACTGTCCCCACCTTCCTAAAGCTTTGCAGGCATATTTGCCATTCATGTGAAGAAACAGCTTGAGACAGTTATACTGTCTGATTTGAGGTGCTAATCCAGTTTCGTAGCATATGATTTGTTAGTTATTATTATGCAAATGCTTTCAGGCACTACTTTGGCAGATCTTCATTACATCGCCTCCGCCCGCTCTGTCATTCATGATCCTACACCTGGTGCAAAGTGAAGCAGTGTGAGAGGAAATTGAATACAGTGCACTTTTTTGTAATCCATCTGGTATACAGGTATTCCCCACAAAAATCACACCTCCAAACCCGGCTCACTTGTTTTCGTTTTGAGTTAATAAGGCCCAAAGGAACACTTGAATGCTGGGATCTCTCCTGGATGAATCGATGAGGAAAAATGAAAAAAAAGTCGTCTTTTTCTTGACACGACTGATTCGGGCAATTAGTTTCAACAAGCTGACTTGTATACAACTCACACAAGGAATTAAGAGTGATGATTTCTGATTTGATAGTCAGTGTTGTAATCAGCCGCACACCGCCCACAATCACTGGATGAGAATTTGCAGTTCAAACCAGTCCAATATGATTCATTGCCCGAAACTAGTGAACAAATGCTTCACTTTGAACAACATGCTTTAAAGAGAAGTATTTTGCAACTGACAATATTTTATTAACAGCTTTATTAATAGCTTACATGTCTAAGAGAATAAAAAGCTATTGGATTGGTATTGGTATCTGCGGATATGTGGTATCAGTATCTGACATGAACAAGTGGTATTTAGCCACTCCTACCTCAGGTAAAGGAGCATGCTGCCAAACAACCTTTGACATGAAAGGCTTTTAACATAGTGAAAGCTCTTTATGTTTAAAGGATTTTAACAATTTTTTTTTTTAATTAAGCCAGCAACTAGTGACTTTTAGAGAAGTTGTAGTTTATGACACCTCAGGGTGGCTTTGGTTGGCCCTTAGACCATTTAGATTAGAAATAATCAAAGCTAACATTCTGTTAGCTTTGTCAAGAAGATTTCTCAAGGAGGACATGAAATTGCTGCAGCGCAGCGCACGAGTCGCAGTATTTACATATACTGTACACAGACAAATGTGATTTCAATTTCAACCGTTGGACATCTTTTTTTTTTTCCGTGTTGCACTGTATTTCGCTTTATTTAACAGTTCTTTTGTAACTGCTGGCACAAAGAAACGGTTTTTAAAGGCTATTCACATGGACACGACACTCTGAAAGAGGGTGATAAAAAGAAGAAAAAGAGACGCAGGACAGAAATGTATTCCTTTCACATAATAGAGCAGACCCTAGCATTATGGTAATGGCATACAATATAATCGGGAGGACAGGAAAACCCTGAGGATGTAATGGTGTATGTATATCATCAAAGGATGACTAGATTTTGATGTTTTATGTCCATCTTGACAAAGGATTCCTTTGAATAAGTGGAAATGCTAATTCACTGGTGACAGTGTTCTCAAGAGGCCACGGGATGGGCCGCCACAGCAGTACTGATGATGTTCTGCTCATGAGCAGTGCCCGATGCAAGCCATTGTTGCCCTTACAGTACACCCATCGAGGCCTGACGCTTGTGTTTATAAAACACACATAAAACACACACCATAGCTGTGCCAAGGTCAGAAGTAGTTAAAGTTATGTTAATTTTATCTAGAAATTTGGGGACAATCACACTGTTTACCAAACACAGCCTGAGCCACTGTGTCCTTGAGTGAGACAATGAATTCCTAGCAGCTCCAGGGCTGCTGTACTGCTGTTCATCGTGATCCTCTTACAGAGAAGGGAAGCACAAGAAAAATCTCGCCTGTAGGGAGGGACAGTGAGCAAAAATTTGCTATGAAGTGTAACATTATTCATTAAATGCATATAAGAAAGACTGAACCATTAAATTCAGGTTTCCTGTTTTTGCTTATGTTGCACACATTCTGGTAGATAGAAGATATGCCAAGAGAGGTACAGCAAAAACAGTTGCTAGTAGTTTTTTTTTTTTCTATCAGTTTTTTAAAGTGCATTCTTTTAAATCGAGGAACTTCCACAACAGAGCGCTACTGTTTCCCAGGAGAGTGAAAGTTAGTGACTTATTTTTCCTAACTTGGAAATAGAGCAAACCCTTTACTTCCATCCATCCATTCTCTTCTGCTTATCCTGTTCAGGGTCACAAGGGGGCTGGAGCCTATCCCAGCTGTTATAGGGCGAGAGGGTACACCCTGTACAGGTCGCCAGCCTCTCGCAGGGCCAACACAGAGAGATAGACAACCATTCACACCTATGCGCAATTTAGAGTGACCAATTAACCTAACCCCAGTAACTGCATGTCTTTGGACTGTGGGAGGAAACCGGAGTACCCAGAGGAAACCCACGTAGGCACGGGGAGAACATGCAAACTCCACACAGCGAGAGGCCCGGGCCAAGGTGGAATCAAACCGAGACCTTCTAGAAAGCTTGAAACTTTTAATTAACACCACCACTTTTAAGACCTGCCTGATGATGACAGTGTATTTACTGCCAGGACTTCTTTTTGTACAACAGTGACCGTGACCTTACCTCTTGCATGCGTGCCTCTAAAAAAAAAAACATAGAAGAAAGAAACTGGAATCTAGGAAGAATTCATTTTATGGTCTTCATAAAGTATGAAAAGGTTTCGGCAGTGTGGTAGAATTAGTGACTGGCTTTAGTTTGTGGGTCAGATGCTGACAATAACAACACAAAAAAAAAAAAAAGAAAAGAAGAAAAGCAAAGCTTTGGGGCGATCAAATGGCTAATCTCTATTTTACTGCCGGCAACAGCGGAGCTCATTAAAGTGTGTATACCTGTTTGTCTTTCCCTCCCCCCTCTCTTACATGCCAAACCTCTCCTCCATATTGTGTTTCAATTTGTTCTGCTTTTGTTTGAAAATGGAACATATTCAATGTCATCTCTTTACAATTCCACACAAATACGCCTCATTAGCAAGCATCTTCAAAAGACGAGGGACAGGTACTGTCTGAATATGCTATGCTAAGTTACTCCTCCTCTGTTATTCTCCTCAACCTGAATAGATTATTTATACTGTTGTTAATGTTCCTCATTTCCTATCACTGTATTTAATAAAGGCAATTAATATCTTTGACATTCTTGTGCATCTCGCGTAGTAAAACAAATTATTCCCTGAGGGCAATCAATGTTTAGGGTTACCTCCTTTTCCACAGGCCCTGCACTGTTGACTTTAATTTCAGCTTTTAAAAAAGGGTAAAAAATAAAACTGTGCAGTTGTTTGCTTCAGTTTGGGGTGGCTGTGGCTCGGGTGGTCAATACCAGTCAAAGCATCCTTAGATGAGATACTGAACCCTGAGTTGTCCGGGATGCAACCATCGATGTGCATGTGTGTGTGTGTGTGTGTGTGTTTGTGTGTGCGTGTGATTGGGTGAATGAGAAAGTGCTTTGAATGCTCAAACTGAGTAGAAAAGCATCCTATAAATACCAGTCCATTTACTTTCTACTTGACTAACTTTAAGATTTCATTGCTTAAGTTTTATGAATTATCTAGGTCTAGGACAGATAAGTTTCCCAAATAAAATAATTTTCTTAAAAAAAAAACAAAAAAGCATAGACTGAGATTTTAATATGTAATAATTACCATGACTTTTATAAAGTACATTTTAGTGCTTCTACTCTGAGAATGGAACTATGACTAACAGTGAGACTCCTACAATGGTAATGACGATTAGTAAATTAGGTGTACAGGATGTAGCAAAGGGCACATTATTCTCACTGGGTTTTGTGAAAGAACATTCACTAATTAACCGTAAGCATCCTTGGTTTAAGGTCCTTGTATAACACTAATGAATTAATGATAAATATATCATTGTTAAATTAATTGTGATAACTGACATAATTAGTATAAACAAATGGGGTCTATTAGCCTTTGTCCACCCCAAGTGGTGTTACTGGTATGAGTGATCCACAAAATTAAAACATCATCCTCGTGTATACTCTGATACTTCCTGTCACAAAGAAACAATCTGCTAATTGTTCTTGTTATCTTTCCAGGAGGAGGCCGCCATCTTCGTGATAGTCTTGTTCATATAATTATAGTGAGGCCTAAAAAAATGAACATATTAATTAACGATGTTAAAATTATATCAGATAGGCCTAGTGACATTAAAAATAAGTCAATGTTGAATAACTGCATTACGCTGTAAGTTAAGAGACAAAACATTTTACACCGTAAAAAGGAAGAAGGGAGATGAACCAACACCCCATCAAATTAAAAAATTAATTAATTAATTAAAAAGCTCTATGGAAACAGGCGAAGCAGTGGTCACAATATGAGACATCAAACAAAAGGGTGTTTGACACATTCCTGCAGAGATTAAAGGCGTGTGTTTAATCAAGAAAATCCTTTTTTTTTTTTACATTTTAATTTATTCTGTGGTAATTATTTTTTAATGGTAATTAATAATTAATTTTCTGGATCAAAGTAGTGGCTCTGCATGGGTGCTAGTAATCAATTGAAATTCACACAAAGAAGATTGGAAAGATTTTGTAAATTGTAAAATCTGTAAACTGGTGGTAATACTTACAATGTCATAACAATCACATTTAAATTGTAAATTACACTTGACTATATTTACTGATTTAGTATGAAAAATTATATTTGGTATATTTGTATGTATAAAAAACAATTTCAGGAATTATACTGCTTATTGTTTAATGCATTATGGTACAGCTGCCCAACGACTACAATAATTATATTCTGATGATATCGGCTAATGGCACAACCCTGAATGATGTTAATAACAGAGTACATAATATGTCAGTGATTAACAGATTTTGTCCTTCAGCACTGGTTCTGTGACATACGCTTGACGACGATAGCAAGGCCAAACTCGGTCTGAACTTATTTACCCCAAACTACAATCTTTTTCTAAGCCTAACCAAGTAGGTTTGGGGCCCAGACCATGCAAATAATTGTTTACAAAGCAATGATTAAGTTATTTGTAGCTATTAATAATTTCATTGTTTTAAATGTAATTACCTATCCATTATACGTTATAAAATTTTAACCAGTAAAGTATATTTAAGGAAATGTGAAAGGTATGCCACAGCAGAAGCTAGCATGAACAGCTTTAGTCTTGGCTGCCATGGCTGCAAGCAGATCCACTGTAGCACATTAACAAGCACAAATTCCACATTTCACAAATATGCACTCGTCATGATATCATATTGAGCTTATCATGATTCATGCTCTCTTTTACCCAAACTAAATCATCCTTCTTGTGTTGTACCATCATCTTGCAGACTTCTCTTGCATATTTGATAAAGATCATTTTAAAATGTATTGTAGAATAAACAGCTATTTCAGTACTAGATTATGGTAATAACTTGCTTTCACTGTGCTCTGCAGTATGTTGACAGAATTGGCTGAGCCATATTCCTTTTGTGATGGATGTTCAACAGGCATCACAAAGGGTCTTGCTCTAAGACCTGCGTTCACGCTACAAAACCGTTCAGTGCCATCCTCAGGAGACTGCGCGTGTTGTTCCATCATCGTACTTTAGCTGACAAAGAGGAATGCCTTGAAGATTTTTTGCCTGTCCAAAAACAAAGGAATGGAAGACAGGGAGCACAAAACCCATTTTCCCCATTTTCTCTGTGCAATTACACAGATAAAGCTTGGAGAATTGGATTTTTTTTCCTTTGAAATGCAGGCGGAAATGGTGTTAAAGCAAAGCAAAGAGATTGAGCGAAATGTCTTGTTGCCATTTCTTATGTTTTTTTTTGTTTTGTTTTTTCCAAAAGCGCGCGCGCACACACACACACACCAAGATCAATTCTCCACCTACACATGTCTAGCCCTGGTGCTTTGTTCTACTGTTTACAGTATTTGAGTTGTGGACAATATTTGTTGGGGGGGGGGATTGTCACAATAGAACTGCAGTCATTCTCTGTGGTTCTACTGTGTTTGAATAACCAATTAGATAAGTGAATTGAGGATAGAGACTTCCCCTTCCTCTTCTAAAACAATATTTACAACTATTATTCTTCCCAGTAGCACCAAGCTGCTTCAATATCTACCCCCTGCAGGCAACAATTGTTCAAATGAAGAAAAGGAACCCTGAAAATACATACGTTTTGAACAAAGCAGTATGTACATTATTGGAGGGTTATTCCCTATTCCATATGTGTTGATTGGACAATGAAAAGCTGCCTTCTGTTTCATTTAAGGAGAAACATATAATTCAATTGGCAAATTCTGAACATGCACATGGAACCCTTGCTGCTCTGTCTTGGGCTTCTGGATTTGTATGCTTAGTTTGAAGCATATTATAAGAATCTACTACTGTTTTGTATGACTTAAGTGTGCAAACATTAGTTCCATTAATTGCATTAGAGTTCATACCTTTAGTTTAAGAATTGTTAGATAGCATTTCAACACAGGGCTGTGTGAATATGGACCAAAAATATATTAGTATTTTATAGCTGAATGTTTATGTTGCTGTTTTCCTTGCCCAATTTGAAAAATAATTTCCTTCCATATTGTAGAGATGTTGCAAATATCCAATTTAAAGTCTGCTTAAACGAGTTCATTTGCTGATTGGTATATATGATAAGATAGACATTATTGGCCCCACAGTTGGGAAATTCACATAAATAGAGCACAACCCAATATATTATATATATATATATATACACACACACACACACACAGTATCACAAAAGTGAGTACACCCCTCACATTTCTGCAGATATTTAAGTACATCTTTTCATGGGACAACACTGACAAAATGACACTTTGACACAATGAAAAGTAGTCTGTGTGCAGCTTATATAACAGTGTAAATTTATTCCTCCCTCAAAATAACTCAATATACAGCCATTAATGTCTAAACCAGCGGCAACAAAAGTGAGTACACCCCTAAGACACTACACTCATAAATGACCAAATTGAGCACTGCTTGTCATTTCCCCTCCAAAATGTCATGTGACTCGTTAGTGTTATTAGGTCTCAGGTGTGCATAGGGAGCAGGTGTGTTCAGTTTTGTAGTACAGCTCT
>JAMQGT020009709.1:0-13986 GCA_024447675.2 Pterophyllum scalare | reverse complement strand
TATGTTTATGTACCTGTTCCTTGGTTCAGTTAGTATTGCTAAAACACTGACTTAATACAGTGGAAATAAAAAGAATATGGGAGAAAAAGTATTAAGTCATTTGAGTTCAGAGTTTAAAATGCTTCACAAGAATTTCACCCATACAAGTTGGATCATCCCTCTGTCACCCTCATGCTCTTGTTCCTGAGGTTTCTCCACTACAACTTGTGATTGTCTGTGTTATTAATTTATCCTTTTAAATTAAATTTTTCTGTTTTTTCATGTATCTCAATATTGAATATATTGAATGTTGAAACATGTTTTTTTCTGTTCTTTCAATCACCTGATAATGCAATAACTAACTTGTTCATCCAGTGTTTTTCAGTTTATGAGGATCGCTGTGAAAATTGGAATAATATGCATATAGTCACAGTGCACAGTAATTTTATTGAAATGTAGCTTTTAAGCTTAATTTGTATAATCAAAATGTAATTTCTTTGGGCTATTAAGGCAATGTGATATGCCAATGGGACTGAGGATTAGACTGGAGTGTCTTGAAAGGGAAACAATTCCTCAAGTTATTCCACTCTTTGTGCTATTTTTATGTTGACAATTAGTTGATCCCTGCTTGGTTCAGTTGGTGTTTGCAACCAGGAGAGAAAATAAACCATCAATTCAGTCATTAGGTGCTCCAACGAGGCTGTGCTGCTTGTTTTTTTCTGTCCTTTTCTTTTCAGGATGTTAAAAATAGTCAAAGTGACATTTCCAGCACCAGATTTTTATTCTTGGACTGGAGTAGCTTTAAATGATCCTCAGTTCAAAATAATCCTTATTCATATTATATTGGACCTCAGTGCAGTCCCTCTGTTCACACCTCTGAACTTAGCTGTTTTAGCTTCACTTGCTTTAAGCCAACTTTCTTCTAATTGGCTGCTCCTTGCAAACAGAAGATTTGGAGAGCAGGTGGGTGGAGCTTCTGTTCTTACAACTAGACCCTCGGATGACCAGATCAGGGATATCCCCTCTTGCTGATGTCAAGAGCGCGAAGAACAGCAACGCATCAACCTTTAAAACAGTTCCTAGAGTGGCCACTAGAGGCAATCGCATAGACACCAATGTTAAAATGCTCAGCTTTACAGCAGATTGATACAGTGCTGTGAAAAAGCTGTTTGCCCTTTCCACATTTATTAATTTTTTGCATCTTTGTCACACATGTTTTAAGATCGTCAAGTAAATTTTAGTGTTAGACAAAATTAACCTAAGTACATACAAAATGTATTTTTTCAAATGATCATTTCATTTGTTAAGGTAAGTAATCTCTCTAAATCTCTTTGGCCCTGTGTGAAAAAGTAATTACTCCAAGAGTGCACCGACAACTCATCCAGGAGGACACAAAGGAACCCAGAACAACGTGTAAAGAACTGCAGGCCTCACTCGCCTCAGTTAAGGTCAGAGTTCATGAGTCTCAACAATAAGAAAGAGACTGAGCAAAAATGGCATCCATGGGAGAACTCCAAAGAGCAAACCACCGCTGACCAAAAAGAACACAAAGGTTCATCTCACATTTGCCTAAAAACATCTTGATGATCCCCAAGACCTTGGTAAATATTCCCTCGACTGACAAGACAAAAACTGAACTTTTTGGAAGGTTTGAGTCCCGTTACATCAGACATAAAACTAACACCACATTTCATTAAAACGAACATCATGCAAACAGTCAAACGTGTTGGTGGTAGTGTGATGGTGTGGGGCTAATATTATTCTAATATTGGGAGAAAAACAGAGTCTAGCTTTAGTGCCGATTCCTAATAATTATATTGTGTCTCAACCTACTGGGGAACTTCCTGTACTCAAACCATGCTACAGTCTTTCCCGAACAATAACACAGTGCTGTGAGGGCCTAATCATGAACACAGATGAGATTACCGTAGTCACTGTAGTATTTTAGCAGGGAAAATGTGGGGCACAATCATGTTTCATTCCAAAAGCTGCTGCAGGTTAGTTGCATCTAAGTGCAGTTTAAAGGACACATGGTCATTCATAACATGCATGCATATTCTTATTTGGATCATTTGTACAATGAGGGTAAAAAAAAGATTAAATATGCACATATTCATACACAAGATCATTCAAAGATGCAGGCGAGAGTACGACAAGCAAAACACAATTATAAGTGGAGGTCTTAAAGTCTCCCCTTTCATTCATTTCTTCCATGCTATATCTTTATTTTGTCTCACCAAGAGCTCTGTTAGACCTCTGAATCTCTATGATTTAAATCTTTCCTTCTGCTGCAGCTCAGCAAAGTTTTCTTTTATTTGTTTCTCCATTTCTCTGCTGATTTCTGTTCTCTGAGACCTGCAGCGTGCAGGGTGCACGCGAGGTCACAGCAGAGTGCAAAACATCTCATCCGCTACCACATAATCATCACTGCGCAATCTTTATGGTCTTTTTTAAAATCAGATCGCGTCGTGTCTGTGTGTGTCTGCGATGCTCTGGTCCGATTATGTGTCCAAGCAGAGTCGGAAGAGATGAAAGCCAAAATATAGAAACAGGAAGTTATTGTATAACATACTGGAATAACTTCCTCAGCCAGGAGCATGAAAGACGAGAGGAAGGAAAGGCAGAGGAAGGAGTCCTGTTTCCTTTCCTCCTTCATACGCTTGTAGAAATGAATTGGAAATCTGTGCTTACTGACACTTGTTTAAGCTGAGTAAACATTTGTGTATTTGCCGTTTTCTCTTTGCAGGAGGGAAAACCCGCTTAATAGTGAAAACTAAACTTTTACTTGCATGTGGTTTCCTTTGTTTTTTTCCTCCAGTGTTCAGGCACTGAGAGACAACATGCACTGCAGTCAAGAAGAAAATGTATCCTCTTAGCACCCGCCAGGTCATCAGTGAGCCATCTAAGGTCAGCAGGGGGGTTTTAACCACGTGCTAAATGCTAACACCTGCCAAACGAAGTCTCATATGTTATCTAGACCTAAAAACATGAAGCCAATAAACATGCAGTGGATTTTTTTTTTTTTTAAATAATTCAACATTTTTGATTTTGTCAAGGTTTAAAGTTCAGAGTGTGGCAGTTTTGATTCACAGGTATGCCAACACAGGAAGCTGCAGACGATGGCTGTCTGCTATAACTGCTGAACCTCACCTGCTAATTTAAATCACTGAACTGGACCCCGTTTATCCCGGTCATGCCCTTTGACTCATTTTAATGCATCTACCATAATGCAGAAATAATAATCAGTACGGCTGTAAAGCCTGGCCATGAAGTGTCATCTCTGGTCGTTGTGAGTCAAATTCTCGTATTTTATTAATCGTCTAATTTACTTCGCATAAATTGGAAGTCGGTCAGTGCATTGCACCCACACTGATGATGAATGCAGCTTTCTGGTCCAAATACAGTCACTTCTGGCTCCGAAAACAAGATAGCAGCAGTTAAAATGCAAGAGCGAGGCTTCAAAATGTGGAATGCAGAAACCAGTGGGTGACATCGATGTGGCAACATCCATCTTTTTATTTAGTCTGTGGTTTTAAGGAGTTGGACTGGGAACAGCAACAAATGCTGCTAATGATGTGTTACATGACTTAAAAAGACATTTTTCCAGATTATTGTTGTAGAAAATCTGACATTGCTATGCTGTAATATGGTACAGCATAGCAATGTCAGATTTTTTATATACTCCAATCTCATTGTACATCCTGTATAATGACAATAAAGGCATTCTATTCTATTCCATGTAAAAAGATGATGTGTTTATCATATTGAAAAGGGGAAAAAATGGGATAGCTTTGCAGAAATGTAATTCACACATCACTGTTTGGTCATGTTCTTTGATCCCTGACAGCTCCCTCCCACTCACAAAGGTGAGAGAAGGCAAGTCAGGGAAAAGATATGTGCAAGTCTGTCAGTCATGTTCTCTCCAAGCCGAGGCAAGAATTCAATCAAGTAACCTGATGCAGTGAGCATCTTATCAGACAGATGTTCTCTAGTCAGGACCAGAAAAAAAAACGACGGTGGAAAAACAAGAAGGTGAAAGAGAAAAAAGATGAAAGAAAGATAAAATTCTGAAAAAAACCCTCAATCCCTGCAAGTCACATATCCAGCTGCACACAGACACCTGCGTGGTTAGTCAGCAACTCCGAAAGGTGAGCTTGTTGTTCGTTGTCTGCCTTAAAGACCTGATTAGATTTCAAATGTAACCTTGAAAGATGAAGAGGTGTCACTCATTGACTAAAATAAAACACTTTAAAAATTAATGATCATTGATTTATTAATGCGAGAGTTTTTTTTCTCATAAATTTACCATTTGGGCAGCACAGCGATGTGGTGGTTAGCACTCTTACCTCACAGTAAGAAGGTCCTGGAGTTTGCATGTTCTCCCCGTGCTTGTGTGGGTTTTCTCCAGGTACTCCAACTTCCTCACACAAAGACATGCAGTTAGTGGGGTTAGGCTAACTGGTGATTCTAAATTGCCCACAGGTGTGAATGGTTGTCTGTCTGTGTTGGCCCTGCGACAAGCTGTCCCCCACAACCCTGAAAAGGATAAGTGGAAGCAAGATGGTGGATTTGAACCCAGGACCTTCTCACTGTGAGGCAACAGTGCTAACCATCACTCCACTGTGCTGCCCTTTTTATGGTTTTGTCAGTATTTCAGGTTATTATCTAAAAATTTGACTTAATAACATAAGATACCGAAATTGAAATTTTGATATGATTGTTTTGATTTATGATGGAAAAATATGTTTTTCTCAGTGCTGGAAGCAAGTTTCCATAATAGGGAACAGACCGGCTTCATGCATTTATTTTGCAATTTTTTGTGGAATTTTCTGATGAAAAAAATATGGGCCACATATTTATCATCTGCAGCAAAGCGAATGTATTCAGAACCAGTCTGAGGTGAGACGTACCCACTGAATACAAGGAAAGAAAATGAGGCAGGAAGTCTTTGCTCACACATACCTGTACGCGGTGACACAGCTTTCAACATCAGCATCACTTCCTGGTTTGGGTCTGGTTTGCATATCTTTCTGGCTCCTGGGTGAGACAGAGCAAAAATAATCAGACATCAGAGCGCTCACGTTCCTTCCCCCGAACACAGAGAGGTGATAAAAATAAGATATGGAGAGAAAACAGACACATTATGTGGTTTATCTCACTGTCCCTGTGTGTTTCTTGTACAGAAGGTTTGCATTTTATTTCCAGCCTGTTTTCAAAAGAATCACAATACTGGAAGACGCAGCACTTACACAACCTATCCGAGGGAAGGCTTGACATTTGTTTTTCATACTTTAAAGTGTGTCCCCGTATAAATCAGTCCTGTGTGTGTGAAGGTGCTGCTATAACAAACACACAGAAGCCTAATGAAGATTTATGAGACAGCACACACACTTCTCCTGGCCTCCCAGTTATTGATGAGCCTGAGGGGTCAAAGGTTAAGGAAACACCATCTGTGTACCGATGCATGTGCAGCTTTCACTTTTGCTCCGTGTCGCTGTGATTTCACGTTCTGTGTTTTTATTATTTTTTAGTTTATCGTTTATAGCATTCTGCAAAAGTAAAGCGATGATATTTTTCTAAGTGAGAAAAAAACTTTAATTAGGATTATTATCATTCTCATGTTGCATTCATGTCGATCAGAATCCTCTTGCATACTTTTTTTTAAACTGAAAAACACAAAAATTTGTTACTAAAATATTTTTGGTCATCTCAGGTTTTTAATGTTTAACCCTTTATAGGGCAAGTGAATCTTTTTGGTTATTCCCGCGCACTTTACATGAAGCTCATCCCGCACCTCAGTGATATTAGGAAGCACGTGGTCATGAAGAAATGGCCTAATGTTGTATACGTTTATAATGAATACGTTATAATGATCTAAAATACACTTTCCTTTCACCATATATGTGTTTTTCTTGTACTCATCTTAGTTTTTTTTTTTTTAACTCCTTACAGCCAAGGAATCAAATATGGTTACTTCACCGACTTCACAGACCTACATGAAAATGAAACATTTTGAAAAATGTGACAAAAGTAATTAAGTCTTATGTCCTCCAATAACACTCTAAGGTTGAAAGGTTTCATTTCAATGTATTTCAGTGAGTACCCTAAAAGGCTTAACCATTCGCTGACTGCTAAGCCCCTCCCCCACTGATAAAGGACAGATTTGCAGCTACGTTTTGCAGTAATTTTCTGAAACAGCAGATTTATCTTTTTTTTTTAACTGAAGAGACAAAATTTGTTATTGATTTTGAGATAACATGTAGAGTTTGCCTGCTCCATCTATTAGATTAATGCTAATGCTAAAGATGACTGAAAACTCCATCTTTAAGTGTCTTTTTAATGCTTCCAGCTAAACGGTTTTAAAATGAGAAGCCTGTAAGCTCTTGAACTGACACATTAAGGCTGCGTTGAAGACTACAGGCCAAAGCTGCTGAAGGCATTCAAAGAAAAATCTGTGTGAAGTGTAACCACATTTTACTCTCATACCGCCCATTTGGCAGCCGTCTTGGCAACACCATCGACAGTTATTTTGGTGGTTACCTTTCTATATATATGTGTTTATGACTGGGTCATAAAAATGTGCATGTATAGAATAACCAGTCAAAGGTTTTCCTCCCCCTGGATGTTATGCTATGCACGCACAAAGTCAGTCAACACTACCAACGTGATCAACTCAGCTCAAATTTATTTATAAAGCATATTTATAAACAACTGAGGTTAGCCAAGGTGCTGTACAAAAGACAAAATGGATAAAAATAAGGGGATAGCTAAAAAAAAAAAAGAATAGTAAAATACGCAGAGGGCTGGATCTGCTGATAGGCGCTAAACATACAGTATACATTTAGTCATGTCAGACAAAAACACAGGAGACACATTGAACAGATCAGCATCTGTGTTCATCCCAGCAGAGCTGAAAACAAAGCCATGCTAACACACGCTAACGAAAGCTAAGAAAAAGTAGAAAAGCGCACTGTTCACGGGGAATAGATGAGTAGAAACGTGTCTACCAGCGCAAGCCCGAAACTGTCATAAATCTTCACTATTCGCTTGTGTCAGTGCAACAAAACGATTGGCTGACATGTTTTCCATTTGCGCTGCTGATTGGCTCTTTGGTTCCTGGCATCTTTGCTTTCACAGAATTCTCACAATGAGTTTTATCCGTGATTCTTTGTCTCACTCACGTGAAACGTCTTTGATGCAAAAAGGTTATCACAGAAAACACGCAAGGATAGCTGCTAGGATTTTAACTCAGCCCAAACTGTTTTTGTTTCAGCCATAAAGTTAGACAGAAGCACTCAGGAGAACAGGCTCTGACTGTTGAGATGCCTGCAGCTGTTATTTTATATGCAACTTTGATGGGAATGGATAGACAAGTGCATTCCTGTGAGCTTTCACATTTCCTCACCATCTTTCTAAATTAAGTTGCCACCGTTCTTCTCCTCTGCTCTTTTGTTCTTTTGGTTTTGGTGCTGTAAAGGCTCAGAAAAGAAAAGATGCGAAGGGTCTTAGCGGACAGATGCCAGCACTGTGCGCTGTTTTATCTCACTATCTCTCATTTGCTACTTGTTGCTGCCTTTTTAAATCTGTCCATCCTAGCCTGTAATATAACGAGGATATTGAATACTTTGGTCTGACTTGGAAACAACACACAAGCACACCAGAAAATATTTGTTAGAGTAACTTGATTTAAAATTGGAAATGTCCTGTGAGCTGCAGGGCGACCACATTATTCATCTCCCTGTCTCCTGGATGCCTGTGGTCCAGTCCTCTGAAACTCCTCTTCCATCCTGAGCCTCCTCTGCCTCATCTCACTCTATCTTCTTTTCATCTCCCTATCTCATCAACTCTTTCAGTCTGCATTACTAATATCCCCCCCAAAATAGCTGCGGCCTGACCAGCAAATTCTCCTTTTTATTGAAAAACGACTACTGTGTGTGTGTGTGTGTGTGTGTGTGTGTGTGTGTGTGTGTGTGTGTGTGTGTGTGTGTGTGTGAGAGAGATTTCCTGCCAGGTTTTCATTCCTTTTTTCTTCCTGACCACATATGAAGAAAACTGAATTATAATGGAGCCCATTATTAGGGCTTAGTGGAAGCCTGATCACTGTTTTGGGGGATTGTTATGATGTGTGTGTGCGCGTGTGTGTATATACAGATGTATATCTAGCCCTATGGGGACTTGTAGTTTGACATTTTAGACATTAGGAGGACATTTCTGGAGTGTGATCTTGTTGTTAGGATTTGATTATAAAGAAAGTCATTATGTCATACAGAGAATCTCACAAAGATACAAGTGCAACCTTTTGTGTGCGTGTGTGTGTGTGTGTGTGTGTGCTTGGTGGATTTTTCCCCTGGTATTCACGGTGAATGCAAAAAACATTAAAGTGTCAGGCGGCATTACTGTAATTGCCGTTTTAGATCTGATTCGATACAGACCTCTCTGGGGAAATTTTGGGAAATGTATGTGTGTGTGTGTGTGTGTGTGTTTGTGTGTGTGCGTGTGTGTGTGTACGCGTGTGTGTCTACATTAGAGAGGGAGAGAGACGTGGTGATCCAGCTGGGAAACTGACTAACTGATTATCGTTATGATTTCGGGGAAATGAGCAGCATTAGTGAACACAAAACAAGTGTGTTTATTGCTAATTCATGGTCTTTTATTATTACTGTTAGATTGTGATAAATTAAGTGCAGAGTGTGTGTTAGTGGTCTTCACATCATCAGCTGTGTTTGGAAACATGTCGGTGAAACAGAGGACAAAGTGTTTGTTTTACTTTGTAGATCTTCATGTACCTTCCTGGATCTGAATTAAATTAAACTTCTAATTTCTTTTTTTTTTTTTTAACTCTTATTTGATTCTTGAAGTTAATTTAAGCACCAGGACATCTGGAATTTATGATACTGCCAGACATCAACTCTGCTTTGAAACACTCTTTTTTTAGGTCAGTGCTCTGCACTGCAGCTCTTTGTACCAGGATTTTGAAGTCTGGTGTTTTTATGCATACAGAAGCCCATAGGGTGGTAAATGTCAGCCAAGTTGTCCAACTTTGCTGAGCCTGTGTCAAACTGTAGCCTCAGTTTCCCTGTTCTTAGCTGACATGTGCGACACCCAGTGTGGTCTTCTGCTGCTGTAGCCCATCTGCTTCACAGTTTGATGTGTTCAGAGATGCTCTTCTGCAACTGTTGCATTCCCATCACTTCAAAGCAGTCTGACCTTTGTCAGAGAACTGTTGCTCATTGGATATTTTCTCTTTTTCTCACTGTTCTTTGCAAACCCTAGAGAAAGTTGTGTGGGAAAATCCCAGCAGATCAGCAGTTTCTGAAATACTCAGCTGAAGTAATGGCCATGTAAGGAAAAAAACATGCCACATTCAAAGTCACCTAAATCACCTTTGTTCCCCATTCTGATGCTTAGTTTGAACTTCAGCAGGTTGTCTTGATCATGTCTACATGTCAAATGCATCAAGTAGATATTTGCACTAAGGAGCAGTTGAACAGATGTACCTAATGAAGTGGTTGGTGAGCGTAAACTACTAACTTAGTAAGTATTTTACATTCTGCCATGAGATCAGGCAGGAATTATGCCAACACAGGAGTATGAGGCTGTGCAGTTTGCCTCTGTTTCATCTTTCTGCTATTCTTTTTATTTTCCTTTTGATTTTTACTTTCACTTTCGCTGGCTATTTGGGGTTAACTCTCTACACTGAAAAATGATAAGATGAGAGTGGTAGCATAGTTTCATTGATGCTTTGGCAAAGCTGCATTATCTTTAACTCTGGGAACGAGAACAACCTGGCAATACTGCCTGAACTTATTCTATAGATAGTGACTGTAGGAGGCAAATCTGCGAGATACATGGAAAACCATTGGAAACCAGGGGTTTACAGCAGTCTGAAAGCCTGAGCTTTGGCCCTGTGCTTGTTTTTAAATATACATTTATCTCATTATCTGAAACTTTGGCCTCATTTAATACAAACATCTGAAAATTGTAAGATTAAAAAAGGATAATCCCTCCAGGTTTCTTCCTCTAAATGAGACCGGCTTCCTGTTTTTGTTGTTACCTTTGACAGCAACTCTGTACTTTTTCAAAGCAATCAAAAAAATGCACTTGAACTTTTCCCACCATTCATGATGAGCTACAGCAAAAGTGTGAGACATAAACAATAAAACACGAGTTATGGAGACACAAAGTTACAGAAGGCAGGCGAACACACACAGAAGTGAGTCATTGAGCCCAGATGTCCTGATTTGCCTCTTCACCTAAAAAAAAAACCCAAAACACCAGAATGACTGTTGAACACTCATAAAACTCAAACACAATCTCATAACCACACACCCCACACTAATGAACTATTGAATGTGCACTCACACATGCAAACACACACACACACACACACTCTTGGTTTATCATGAACTTACCTGACGGTATGCACACACACCAGGCTGACCTAATGAACCGTGTTTTCTAGCCGAGGGCGGTATGTCATCATGGTGAACTGGTGCTACATGTGTTATCTATAAACCACTGATTAACAGCAGTGTGTGTCAGAGCTAAAGAGTGTGTTGTGTACATGTGCAGCTCCTGACGTTTGTGGGAAATGGGTTGTTGGATGCACAAACGCTCTCTCTCCCTCTCACACACACACACACAGTCACACTGTGACCCCCTGTGCAGCGCAGACTAATAGTTTTGCAATGTGTGTTTCGTCTCATTGGCACCAAGCAGGGCGGCTGTCAGCGGGAGATCTGACACTTTGAGACGTTTTACAGATATGTCAGTGTGAAGCAGCAGGGTAACAAACTGTTTGGAGCTGCCCAGTAAAACACCAGTCTGCGGTGAGACGCTCTGTCACACTAATCCACACCATCCATCAGAGACAGAGACAGACAGAGGGGGGGAGAGTGACAGAACGCTAGCTTCATCTAAAAAAAATTATTTCAGTAAAGCAAGTTGAACGAGGTGAATTTATTGCATTTCCATAAACAGAGCCATGACCACAACTTACCTTAATCAAAATAATTTTACACAGTTAAATCAGGTTGTAATATCTAGCCAGCTTCAAGGGGCCGGTTTTACAGTAAATATCCACCATGTCTATGAGCACAATACTTTAATTTCTGCCAGAATTTACAATTAAATGGAGATGCTTTGTCGTTTGCTGTGCTGAAAATGATGCTAACCTTGTACCTAAGTAGCTTAAAATATAAAAATACACCATGCTGTGAAAAAGTTTTTGCCCCCTTTCCTGATTTTTTTTTGGGTTTTTTTTTTTTGCACATTTGTCCTTCTAAAATGTTTCAAATTATCAAATAAATTTTGATATTAGACAAAAATAACTTGAATAAATGCAAAATGCAGTCTTTAAATAATGATTTCATTTATTAGGGTAAAAAGGCTGCCCAAACCTACCTGGCCCTATTCGGATCACAGGAGTGGCTGGCCTACCAAAATTACTCCAACAGTCAAACATGGTGGTGGTAGTGGTAGTGTCCTGCTTCAGGACCTGGAGGACTTGCTGTGATTGGTGGAACCAGAAAATCCTGAAGGAGGAAGTCTGGCCATCGGTTTGTGCCCTGAAGTTCACGCACTTGTGTTATACAGCAGGACAATGATCCGAAACACACCAGCAAGTCTACCTCTGAATGGCTAAAAAGCAAAAAAGCAAAACAAAATGAAGGTTTTCGAGTGGCCTAGTCAGTGTCCGGACCTAAATCGGATTGAGATGCTTTGGCGTGACCTTAAACAGGCCGTTCATGCTGGGAAGTCCTCCGATGCAGCTAAATTAAAGTAATTCTGCAAAGAAGAGTGGGCCTAAATTCCTTCACTGTGATGTGAAAGACGTAATTCCAGTTATCACAAATGCTTGATGGCACAACTAGTTATTAAGTTTAGGGTGCAATTATGTTTTCACACATGAGCAGGTAGGCTTGGGTAGCTTTTTTTCTCTCATTAAATGAAATCATAATTTAAAAAATGCATTTTGTATTTACTTGGGTTATCTTTGTCTAAATGTGAAAATTTGCTCAACAATCTGAAATATGTAAGTGTGACAATTGGGGCTGTCGCTGCAGTGATGTTGACACTGCAACAGTCCATCATGGTAAAGAGAGAGACGAGCATAAAAGTGAAGCTGTTGACTGACCAGTCAATCTATGTCCCTATCCACACCTATGGTCACAAGCTTTGGGTAGAGACTGAAAGAACTATATCACAGATACAAAGGCAAAAATGAGCTTCCTCTGAAGGGTGGCTGTCTTCTCCCTTAGAGAGAGGGTGAGGAGTACAGTAATTCAGGAGGGACTCAGAGTAGAGCTCCTACTCCTCCACATCAAAAGAAGCCAGTTGATACGGTTCAGGCATCTGACTAGGATGCCTCCTGGGTGCCTGTTGGGTGTGGTGTTGTCTGCATATCCTACCGGGAGGAGGCCCCGGTGTAGACTTGGGACACGTTGGAGAGATTATATCGCTCCGCTGGCCTGGAAGCACCTTGGTGTTTCCTTGGATAAGTTGGAGGATGTGGCTGAGGAGAGGGAGGTCTGGGTTTCTCTGCTTGGGCTGCTGACCCTGCACCGAGCCTTGGATAAGTGGAAGAAAATGGATGGATGGATTTATAAAGAAATAATAAAAGTTATAATATTTTTCCCCAGCATTTTTGTGGTGGAACTTCCATAATAATACAACACATCTGTTATAAACAAATACATGTAAAAATACAGATATTTTTGTGGCATTTTACACTCGATACATCTGATTTGAGATATGTATTTAAAGTAATAAACAAACAAAAAATAAATTAAAAATTATGTTTATTCGTGGGTTATTTTCATGCCATTTTACATTAGACATATTAATTCACTGTCCTTTTTTGGTAATTTTATTGATATGCCACATTTTTAAAAATGACAGGAAAATTCTGTAAGATTTATAGAAAAAATTCTGTGAAATTACAGATTATTTTTACAGTGTACCTAAAAATGAGAGTAAAAAACTGTCGGTATAAACTACTGCAAAAGCTACCTGTCATCGCTTCGGCAAATGTCCTCAGGTCAAACGGTCCTCTGACAGAAGTCAGCTAATGGGGCCATGCTGAAGAGATATTTGGAAACCGAACACTGCATGCATGTTTAGAAAAACTTGACCTATTTAAAAAGAGCCTGGGTTCTGAATCAGAGACAGTAAGGCCATTTGTTTAGACTGTGTGAAAGTGTCTGATAAGATGATGGAGAAAGACGATGAGAAAAAAACAGGGTGGGAGGGAATGCAAATGAAAACAAGGTACAAAGAGAAGCAGCACAAAAAAGCCGACTTAAAGAGAAAATAGACATCGGTAGGGAGGAATCATTAAGCACCAGTTTAGAGGAAACCAGACAAACTGGGTAGACAGAGAATAAACACTGACATTTCTTCTAATTTTCACTCGTTGATAATAGTCTAGGTCTTCACCAGAGAAGACTACAGCATATGCTCAGTTCTGATTCCTCTATGGCACCACCATCGTCACATTTTCCTTCTCCACGCCTTGTTGGTTATTGTTGTTTATCACTTACTCTGTCAGTAAAATGTGTTTTTGCTCCATTACTGGCCTCCCAGGATCAGTCTTTTCTCCCGCTTTTTCTTCATCAGGGGGTTTATTTGTCACATCAAAAGAGCTATGTTAATCCTTCTGTTTTGTTCGTCATCAGATGTTGCCATGTCATCTGACGAGGGTGGATTAAGGTCTGTCTGTTTCGGTCTCACGCGCTCACACAAGAAGACTTTGACTTAATTTAAACCATCCTCTGCCCAACCAGTAGCACAAAGACTCCCTGTGGAGCTCCTGACAGCCAAAAAGTTAAAGACTCTTCTATAACCAACAACAAAACACCACAACAAATGTTATATTTCTGCATGAATAAGGAGTTTCAGGCAGATTCTTAAATCATAAAGTGGAAGAGAAAAACAGTGTCACCAGTATAACTTAAGAAGTGGTGTGTTTCTTAATGGGTAAAAAATGTAACACACTGATTTGAGCTC